>JAURVB010013258.1:0-145475 GCA_033002965.1 Piper betle | reverse complement strand
AAGACTCGACTCAGGTAAAAACGAATGAGATAATGATTGAATCTCATGGTAGATTATTATGTGTTACCGTATTTTCATAAAATAGTATATATTTTTCTTTGGTTTCCCATTTATTATTTTATCTTGTCTTTGCTTGCACGTCAAGAGATACATGTAGGACTCCGTTAGAACCCACGCATCCCATCCATGCATTTCATGTTTGCATCTCCATCTTGAGACACAGAGGGTAGATCCGGGTCGGCTTAACCGAATCCAGTAGATTAGCAAACGGTTCGGTCACCGGTGACATTTCTGGGTCGGTTCACGGGTGAGCCGAAACGGGTGTTACAGCAGTGGTCTAATTGTTCAATTAGCGTGAGAACATACGCGTGACCAGGGTTGCACAGATCATATGGTTAGTGGATGATCAAATACGCAATTTAGCTCATTTAGAGTTTGGCCTAGCTAGATGGCTTTAGTGAGGGAGCGTCCATTAGGGACACAATGTTTTCTTTATGTTTTTCTAGCACGATTAGGTCCTTACCAAGAGACATTGGATTTAGCCTTTGCCCCGAGTATAGGAGATACCTTCATGGTACTATGTAGGGTTTACAGTGTAGGCAACCAATGGTAGACCAGTCTGGAGGAGACAATCTCACCCCTCTTGGGGCGATGCTGTCATGGACTTTAGTCAGACCAAACCATGCTGACCAGATAAAGAGACACTAGTGTATGCTCATCTTAACTGACAGCTTTTCTTGAGAGTCTACCATAGTGGTAGTAGTCATGTGAGTGAAGATCAGTGCTACAAATCGATATGGGACGGCAGGTTACACACCACTGAAGAATGAATGAGAAACATGTCAAACCTCACTATGGGTCCCTGTACACTCGAGGAGAGATATTGGTTCTTTAGTTCATTTGAACTCCATTTGTTTATAAGTGTGCGACTAGTATGGTATCAAGAAACACATGCCTTGTAACAACCCACCCGAACTGGACCGGGTGTTAGTTAAAAATATAATCTATTGTAAACATAACATTCTAGAAAATGAATTGCAATACTGCAAATAAGTCTAGAATTTATAAATTATAAAAATAAAACATGTTTTGATAGCATATGACAATATATAAAATAACCGTCCCACAGTCTCGGACCGTTTCCCATAGCCACAATTATAACACAAGAGGGTAAAAAGGAAGTCCAATTTATTATCGATTCACCATACCTAGGTCGGTAAAAGAACCACCAACCATACTTCTATTCTTCAGTCGAAAACTGCTCACTTGCGGTGTAACCGACCCACCCAAACCGAACTGGGTGTTACCTGAAAATATAATTGATGTAACGATAATATTTCCAGAACATGAATAGAAAAACAACATATAAGTCAGGCAATATATAATACAAATCATAACATTAAATCATGTTCTCCAAAATATAAAATAACCATCCCACAATCTCTGACTGTTTCCCATGGCCACATTTATAACACAAGAGAATAATAAAGAAGTCCAATTTTATTATCAATTCACCAACCTGAGTCACTTTTATTTTTCAGTCCAAAGCTGCTCACTAGCAGAGGCAATTCAATGTTAGTGATAAAACCACTAAGCCACATAATTAAATGAAACAAGTCAATAAAATCCCCATTATCGTTCAAGAGTCTTTTACTTGTTATGAGCCTATGCTGAGCTTGTTATATGATGGGAGGGGTGGCCACCCCATCCAGCTACCATCCTATGGATGTGCACACACGCTACGTGGCCCACAGCCTGTAGTTACTGCTATTTGTTATTGACTCACTCTCTCAGATATCACAAGTACATAATGAGCCGTCTTGCGTCATTGCACCCTGTTGCCCCTTTCGGCATAGGGACAGGTGTTCAACATTTCAAGGGGTACTGCCTTGTGCCGAATTGAGTCGACCACGGTTGCGTTCTAGTGCATGGTGGTCAGATATTCAAGTCGACCAAGACTCCTACATAGTAATTTTAAGGGTGTGGCCCTGTATCGAACTAAGTTAATTCCTTGACCCCAGTTGCACTCGATGCATGGTGGTTGAATCTAGGCTCACGCCCACTAGGGTTGCCAATAAGTGAAAATACAACATTTTAAATAATTATACGGACCTGGATAGTTTGTAAGTGAACTCGCAACTGTGACAAACGATCTTAATCTCGACGAGAACATAAAATTATACATAAGTATAATTTTATTTGAGTAGAAATGCATGCAACTAAATGTATATATATATATATCATTTTCAAAAATATTAAATATTAAATTGTCAACAAATCTATTTAGATAATTAATTATTCATGTGACATAATCATTTAAGCCCTACTTTACATTTTAAATTAATTATCCAAATCATAATTAATACTTAACAATTGATAAAATAACTATTAACTGATAAACAAATATTTAATTACTATTATTAGTATTTTTTCCTTTGAAATGATAATTAATTAAACACGGTCTTGATGATTTAGTTTACGGTTCTAATTTTTTAGTCGCTATCATAATTAATATTAATTTAATTAATTAAATTTTTTGATTAAATTATTTAAATTAATTTGCATATTCTAAATCAAAGATATTACCAATACAATTATTTTTAATTATTGAACTCAATAAAGGTTTGAACTTTATTTATTTTCATTATGCTATTTATTTTCATTATGCTATTTATTTTCATTAAATTAATCCTCTGATTTAATTTAATCGTTTGTATTATGTTGATTAATTATCGACCGTTTATCATTACCGTATTTTTTTATTACTTATGTCCATGTCGATTTCGTCAAATAATTAATTAGTTTAGTAACTTTAACCCATAATCCATTAAAATAATTATTTTTAAAGATTGATTACGAGTTCGTATTATTTTTAACTCTAGTTGATGTCGAGTCAACCCATATTTACAGATTTACCATCTTCTTCTTCCCCAACGTTATTCTCCTCTCCACCTTCATATTGCAGCCAAAAGCAACACATTTCCTTCTTCTCCAACCCTTACCTTAGCTCCCAAAACCAGAATCACGTCCTCCATCAACTTTAACCTTCTCCAACAACCAATTGGAAGCCTAAAGTCCAAGCTTTATAGCAACTACCCAACTCGAGCTTGTCCTGCACCATGTTGCACGACTCCTGGTCAACAGCACCGCCGGGGACGGAAGGTGACCTCCATCCGGCCAGCAGCACCACCAGGAACTCTTCCCTTCTCCCCGCATGACAACCCAACATCCCGGCCAAGCATTGTGAGCATGCACGGCGTGAATCTTGGCCGACGAACTGGTACGGATGCCTGAACTCACCCACAGTATTGTACACCATCCAAACTCCATCCGAGAACTTCTAAGATGCTAGAGACAGCAATTCACTTATCCTAACCCAACCAATTACATAGCATAGGACGTTGATGAGGCAACAACACCACAAAATGATCATGAACTGGTGAAACAACAGCAAGTTTACATGACGCCCATGAATGGAGGAAGTAGCAGAACTTTACATGATGATCATGAATTGATGAAGCAACAAAAATTAGCAAGGTGATTAAGTAATGCATGAAAACTAAGATTCGGGAGATAGGAAAGTTATCTAAGCAAGGAAGAAGCCACTCCAGTAAGGAGGACAGAAGAAAATGTGAATGAAGGCTAGGATGGAGGACATCCTTCATAAAATAAAATGAAATGATGGCTAGGGTACGTGAAAACACCCGTATTTCACTTAACCGGGTAACCGGGTAAATAATTAACCAGTAGAATTAACTGGGTAAAGAATATAACACATTCGGTCCTTCCTAAACCACATTCAGTCCTTCCCAAAATGCGTCCGTACCCAATTAGTATTATTATTATTATTGTTATTATTTTCCCACTGTCTTTATAATCACCCCAACTTAGAAATGTTTTGTCCCCGAAATATTGTAATGACACATGATAATCATGATATAATTTTATTTCTTCAGTATGGGTTCATGCTATCACAATAATGAGAATCTTATGCCCCAAATGGGCTAGGGTATTTCCTTGTTAGTTCTTATTTAGTCTCTCATGTAGCTTCCTCTGATCCCTGATTTTTCCACTATACTTTTGCCAAAGTAATTTTTGTTCCTGAGTGTCTTTATATCTCTTGCCAGGATGTGGATCGGCTCTTCCTCATAGGTTAAATCTGATTGTAGCACTAAGTCTTCATAATTGGTGATGATATGATCTTCATCTCGTACATATTTCTTTAGCATTGACACATGGAAAACATTGTGTACTCTAACGAGGCTTGGTGGCAATGCTAATCTATATGCACAATTTCCAATTCAATCCAAGATTGGAAACGACCTATGAATCTTGGCTTCAACTTCTACAATATTTTAAATCTGATCACCCCCTTCGTAGGAGATGTCTTTAGGTACACAAACTCCCCAACTTGGAACTCTAGGTCCCTCCTTCGAGTATCAGCATAACTCTTCTATCGATCCTGAGCTGCCTTAAGCCTTTGCTGAATGAGTTTCACCTTTTCAGTGGCTTCCCTGACCATCTCTAGCCCGACTATAACTACTTGGTAGACTCCAGCCAGTACGATGGAGATTTGCAGGGCCTACCATATAAGGCTTCAAATGGTGCCATCCCTATACTGGCTTGGTAAGAGTTATTGTAGGTGAATTCAGCCAAAGTTAAGTATTTCTCCCAGTCACCTCCCAGTCAAGAATGGAAGCTCTTAACAAATCTTCCAAAGTTTGAATAGTCCTCTCACTCTGACCTTCAGTTTGGGGATGATATGCTATACTTAGCTTGATTTGGGTCCCCATGGCTTTTGGAAAGCTTCCCAGAAATGTGAGGTGAATAGGGGATCTCGGTCAGAGACTATCTCCTTTGGAATCACATTCAACTTGGCAATATTGTCATCATACAATCCTGCCAGGTATTTTGCAATCTCATTGATTTGCAATGAAATCATCATACAATCCACCCATATGGAGTCATGCTTCTTCTGAGTCCTTGGAAGCTTTGCAATGAAATCGCATATGACACACTCCCATTTCCAAGTTGGTATTTCTAAAGGTTACAATAGTCCACCAGGTAGTTGATGTTGGCCTTTTATCTGTTAGCAAGTTTGACACTTTGAGACAAAATCCACAACATCCCTCTTCATCCCAATCCACCGGTAAGTTTGCTTTAAATCCTGATACATTTTAGTAACTCCAGGGTGTATCGAGAACATTGAGCAATGAGCCTCCTCCAAGATATTCCATTTTAGTGCATCATCCTTGGGTACACACAACCTTCTTCTAAATCTAATCACACTATTGGAATCAGCTACAATGTCAAGAATCATGTCCAACATTTCATTCAGCTCCTCATCACCCATTTGTGCTAGCTTAACACGGTCGACTAAATCACTGGAAATAACCAAATTTGCCAATAACCCAGTTAGTTGCTCGACAGGGTTGATAGCCACCACTTCTACTGACATGGTTCAAAGTCTAGCTAGCTGCTGACTTTTGTCCACTTGCCCTTCTGACTCAGCACGTCTGCTACCAGATTCACCTTCCCTGTGTGGTATAACTTTTGGAAGTCGTAGTCCTTCGAATATTCTATCCACCGTCTCTATTGAACGTTAAGGTCATTCTGGGTTGATGATATACTTCAAACTCAGGTGGTCATTGAAGACTTCAAACTGGGCTCCATACAAGTGGTGTCTCAAAATATTCGGTGCTAAAACCATTGCTGCCAGTTCCAAGTTATGGGTTGCATAATTCTGCTCATGAATCTTCAATTGATGAGAGGCATAGGCCACCACTTTACCTCCCTGCATAAGGACACATCCTAAACCCAATAGGGGCACATCACTGAAGAGTACAAATCCTTCATTACTATTTGCCAGTGTCAAGACTGGTGCAGTAGTTAAACTCTTTTTCAGAGAGCTGGAAACTCTCCTCACACTTACTACTCCATTCGAACTAGACTCCTTCCTTGTGAGTTTGGTCATCGGCAATGCTACTAAGGAGAAGTCTTTAATAAATTCCCTATAGTAATCCACGCTAAACCAAGAAAGCTTCTCATGTCAGTGATGGACTTGGGTTGTGGCCAATCAACGATTGCTTTCACTTTTGATGGATCCACTGCATTCCAGCCTTTGAGATAATATGACCTAGGAAGTTTACCTTCTTCAACTAGATGTCACACTTTGAGAGTTTGGCAAATGGTTGATTTTCTCTCAGAACTTGAAGAGTAATGGACAGGGTGCTTCACTTGCTCTTCTTCATTGTTTGAATAGACCAGAATGTCATCCACGAACACGATAAGAAACTTGTGCAAGTATGCATAATATAGTGTTCATGAGTGACATAAAGGCTACTTGGTGCATTTGTCAGACCAAAAGTCATGACTAGAAACTCATCATGTCCATATTGAGTTTGGAAAGCCATTTTCTATATGTCCTAACCAGGACTTCAAGTCTATATTAGAATATACTCCGGTTGTTTTTATCTGATCAAACAAGTCATCAATCCTTGGTAAGGGATACCGATTCTTGACTCTCACTTGATTGAGTTTTTTGATAGTCAATACACAGCCGAAGTGATCCATTTTTCTTCTTCACAAACTGAACAGGGCTCCCCATGGTGAAGTACTTGGTCGGATGAAGCCTACCTAGAGCAACTCTTCTAGTAGAACTCCACTGCCCGCTTAGGAGGTAACCGTGGAAGTTCGTCTAGGAAAACCATCAGGAAACACTGCTACGACAGGAAACATGGACAACTCTTTGGGTTTTGACTTAGACTCAAGTAAGTTAGCAAAAAGGCTTTACAACCCTCACCAAACAACTCGACGCCGATGGAATGTAGTTTTTCCATGAATTTCCACCAGTAAGATGCTTCCTCCTAAAGCATGCATGTTGCCAACCTCACTTCACGGTGGTGGGGCACAGATAGAGCCCTAAATGTTTTTCGATAATGTCTATCCAGCTCTCCGCCTTCATTGGATCGATCCCTTCAATAAATACTTCAGCTCCATTCTTCCTGAATTTTTCCACAGTGTAGCGGCGTCAACCGCTGGTGGCACCACTTAATGGACTACTGGTGGCACGGGGTTTGGATGCTCCCCTCCTTGCCCAGGTCAAGCTAACCATGCCTGCCCTTGGGCACTACCCTGACCACCATCCAGCGTGATTTTGGGACTCGCTGCTGAGTTTGAGGCTCCAATCCCTACTACCCTCCCGGTAACCCCTGAACAATATTCTGCACCACAGAATTTGTATTTTCTGAAGCCTGCGCCAGTCCCTGCATGGTCATCAGAATTTGGGACAATACATTCTTTGTGTTCGGATTTGACTGCGTAGATTGGCTTGACTGTCCACAGGTGCCTGCCATCTAAAACGTCAAACCATCATGGTTAATATGTTCTTTTTTAGTTATGACTTAGATTTATTAGCTAATAAATTTGTTTAATTAATAACACAACACAGTGGGAAAAGATAATTACTGTACTTTTCAACAAGGTGCTTCAGTCATAAAATGATAGCTTGTGGGAAACTAGGCTCTGATACTACCTGTAACGACCCGCCCGAACCGGATTGGGTGTTACCTAAAAATATAATTGATGTAACGATAATATTCCAGAACATGAATTGAAAAATAACAAATAAGTCTGGCAATATATAATATAAATCATAACGATAAATCATGCTCTCTAAAATATAAAATAACCATCCCACAATCTCGAACTGTTTCCCATAGCCATATTTATAACACAAGAGAATAATAAAGAATTCCTATTTTATTATCAATTCATCAACCTGAGTCACTTTTATTCTTCAGTCCAAAGCTGCTCACCTGCGGAGGCAATTCCACATTAGTGATAAAACCATTAAGCCGCATAATTAAATGAAACAAGTCAATAAAATGCCCATCCCATGCATGCGCACACACGTTATGTGGCCCACAGCCTGTAGTTACCGATGTTTGCCATTGACTCACCCTCTCAGTATCACAAGTGCATAATGAGCCGTCTTGTGCCATTGCGCCCTGTTGCCCTTGTCGGCATGGGGATAGGTATTCAATCTTTTAGGGGGTGCTTCCTTGTGCCGGAGTGAGTCGACCCCAGTTTGCATTCCAGTGCATGGTGGTCAGATACTCAAGTCAACCAAGACTCCTACATAGTAATTTTAAGTGTGCGGTCCCGTGTCGGACTGAGTTAATTCCTTAACCCCGGTTGCACTCGATACATGGTGGTCGAATATGGGCTCAGGCCAACTAAGGTTGCCCGTAAAGGAAAATACAACATTTCAAATAATTATCTAGACCTGGATAGTTTTTAAGTGAACTCGCAGTTATGACCATAGATCCTAATCTAAATGAGAACATAAAATTATACCTAAGTATAATTTTTTTTGGGTAGAAATGCATGCAAATAGATGCCTAATATATATATCATTATTAAAATTTGACAACATAAGTGTGCAACCATTAAAAATATTAACTATTAAATTCTCAACAAATCTAGTGAGATAATTAATTATTCATATGACATAATCATTTAAGCTCTATTTTGCATTTTACATCAATTATCCAAATCATAGTTAATACTTAACAATTAATAAAATATTTATTAACTAATAAGCAAATATTTAATTACTATTATCAGTATATTTTCCTTTGAAATGATAATTATTTAACCACGGTCTTGATGATTTAGTGTACGGTTATACATTTTTTAGTTGCTATTATTATTAATAGTAATTTAATTAATTAAGTCATTCGATTAATGTAATTAAATTAATTTACATATTCTAATTCAAAAATATTACGAATACAATTATTTTAAATTATTCAACTCAATAAAGGTTCCAACTTTATTTATTTTCATTATGCTATTTAGGTTCGAAGCTTCCGATTTTTACCTAATTATAGTTTAATAACACATTTTCTACATTACAGACCCATTATCAAAATAATCACTTTCTTTACTTAATATTAAATTTAATATGGTAAAGGTAAAATCTTTATTTTATTAATTACTTATAGTCTTCCAATTTAATTTAATCGTTTGTATTACACCGATTAATTATCGATCATTTATCATTACCGTATTTTTTATTACTTATGTCCATGTCGATTTCGTCGAATAATTAATTAGTTTAGTAACTTTAACCCATAACCCATTAAAATAATTATTTTTAAAGATTGATTACGAGTTCGTATTATTTTTAACTCGAGTCAACCCATACTTACAGATTTGCCATCTTCTTCTTCCCCAACGTTCTTCTCTTCTCCACCTTCATCTTGCACCCAAAAGCAGCCCATTTCCTTCTTCTCCAACCCTTCTCTTAGGACCCAAAACTAGAATCACGTCCTCCATCAACTTTAACCTTCTCCAGCAACCAATTGAAAGCCTAAAGTCCATGCTTTATAGAAACTACCCAAGTCGAGCTTGTCCTGCACCATGCCGCGCGACTCCTGGCCAGCAGCACCACCAGGGATGCAAGGCGACCTTCGTCCGGCTAGCAGCACCACCAGAGACTCTTCCCTTCTCCCCGCACAACAACCCAACATCCCGGCTGCACGGCGTGAACCTTGGCCGGCAAATTGGTATGGACACCTGAACTTACCCACAGTGTTGTCCACCATCCAAACCCCATCCTAGAACTTCTAAGATGCTAAAGACTGCTATTCCCTTATCGTAACCCAGCCAATTACACAGCATAGGACGTTGATGAAGCAACAGCACAACAAAACAATCATGAACTGGTGACACAACAGCAAGTTTACATGACACCCATGAATGGAGGAAGTAGCAGAACTTTACATGATGATCATGAATTGATGATGCAACATAAATTAGCAAGGTGATTAAGAAATGCATGAAAACTAAGGTTTGGAAGATAGGAAAGTTATCTAAGCAAGGAAGAAGCCACTCCAGTAAGGAAAACACCCGTATTTCACTTAACCGGGTAAAGAATATAACACATTCGGTCCTTCCTGGAGCGTGTCCGAGTCCAATTATTATTATTATTATTATTTTCCCACAATCTTTACAAAATCCCTCTAGTTTGTTTTAGAAAACCCTGATCTAGATCATGATGCTTTCGAGCCTACTACATTATACCCAGACTTATGTAGATAATGCTTTCTCGAGTATCCAGTGAGATGTGAGACAATGGTAAAGTCGACTTGCACATACGATGAGCGGGTACACACGCCAGTTAAAATGGGCTCTGGATTTGTGAGCAAGTTGTTCCAATCCCGAGGGATCTCGACAACTCCACATTTTGAGTTCCTCATACCCGGAGAAGTATGGAGGATTATAGATACTACAATTCTGCGCATGTCTAGACTTGTATATTCAAAGGGAACTGAAGGTGCTTGCATAACAATAATCAGCCTATGTGCTCATTGTTAAGAGTTATAAAGAAGATGTAGAGGGATTTAGTATAATGGATTTTTCTTAGCGTGGGATAGTAGGAAAATGTCAAGACATAAGATCACTCAGAATGGGATGTTGTTCAAGCTGAGGCTCACGGCTCCCTATTAGTGCCCTTCTGAGTGATTATAATGTAGAAGAAATATAATTGATTTGATTTAACATTTGAGTCATCTTTAATATGCCAATTTCATTATTTACTAATTTTTAGACTAGTAACACTCATTAGTGACTTTTCTATATTATATATTTAGGTTAGAACTTGAATGACTATGCTCTACCATGACTGCGGTGGAGTAGAGATGCAACACACACAAATGTGCCTGCCTAGAATAAGGGAGAATGTGATGTGATGAACTGCTGTGTATGGTTGTGGATACAATGCTATAATATTTTATTGCAGGAAATGTTGTGTGAAATTAATGATATAATCTGTATGATGGTTAATATGCATAGAATTGAATAGGCTAAGCTAACAGGGTCAAGATCCACTCCGAAAAATAAAAATGATTATAATGTGAATGTTGTGTGAAAAATACCATGTTTTGGTAATGTTTTATATTTTCTTCGCTACATATACATATTATTTGTTGTTGACAGGGTGACCCCCTATTGTACTTTTAGAAGATACTTTGTCCATTTTTTAAAAAATATTGTTGCTTTTCAAACTTTCAATGGGTTTGTCTTGTTTTGAATGTGGATTGCATATCATATCATTCATTTAGAACATCTTTAGAGCGTAAGCATCTCATCCATGCATTGAAGTTTTGCGTCACCTCTTCGAGACACCAAGGCTAGATCTGGGTTGGCTTGACCAAATTAAGTAGATCAGCGAATAGTTTGTTCACCAGTAGCATTTCCGGTTCTGTTTGTGAGTAAGCGAAATTTGGGTCTTATAGTTTTGGTATCAGAGCTAACTATTGGTTGATGAAGATGGTAGATGTTATTACAAGTTACATGTCTACAAAAGCTACTCTAAGTTGTGCCGATAGGTACATTCCTGTTTTATTATTTTTATTTGCAAATTTTCTTCCCAAGGCAGTGGTGTCACAGTGTGTTCAGGTTAGAACATTGAATACAAGCAAAATGGTTAGATAGACTAGCAAGACACAGATTACGGAGACAGGTGCAATTATTGCACCAACATGATAGTCTCCATTATGGTCACAGTGACACAACCTCTAGCAGACAGAGGACTAGCATACTACCATGAGAGCTGGAGTGCCAGTTTCAGTTGGTCGATGTAGTGCGAGTCGTCCTCATGATAGTCACCATAGTAGCAGTTCTCGATAGGAGAGAGGTGCAATTATTGCCTAAGTTGGCTAAGGCTCATATACAAATACAGCAGGACCAAGAGGAATTCAGGAGGGAAATTTGACAAATAGCCCTCTCAGTGGACAGAGCTTTGAGAGACTATTAGTGGGAGCTAACAATTCCCATGGGCCCTCCGCTGCCACCTCCTCTTTCATCGTTGTAACACAGGACTACTCCAACAATGGATCCTCTATTTGCCTCATTTCAGGCAAGAATGGGCCTAGATGTCAATCGACCCATAATATAGCAAGTAGTGGATAGAGTGCAGGTGGAAGTGGAGTTAAGCTTAAGAATTGAAAGGTCATGGTACTTGCCACCACCCAATGGTTACATCAAGGAGTTCACAAAGCTCAAAAGGAAGAATGTTGATGGTTTTGGGGTGCCTTACTTAAGGCTTGGTTGAGCAAGTCGAGGAGTTACAAACTTAATTGAACACTCATAATTAATTAGGCGAACGTTGATTTGTGAACACCTTCCTTGAATTCATGTATCTAATGACCATCTCATCTTCTATATAAAAGAATGGTCATTTGTTTTTTGGGATATCTCAACTCTTGCCTTCAGATTTTAGTGAATTAAGTAGTTCTAGTAATTGTAATTTTTAGTACTTTTTATAATATAAGTTCATTTCTTTTTCGTCATGCTCCTTACTCTTATTATGGAGTAGTCCTTTGTTTCGCTGTAGAGAAGAATAGAACTTAATATGGTTAAATTGAATTAATTTCAACCTCTTAATCTTTTATTCAATTGGAATGTTTGAATTATCATATTATTTATGCTGAGAGTAGATTGTTTGCCTATTTTGTAGATCATAAGGTTTAATTAAATTTTGGGATAACTTAATTAGATTAGTCATTGATAATGCATCATAAGACAAGTCTTTTGATTTGCTTGTCATTGTAGTCGGGAGATACACAACATCACATGTGATTGCAAGGCAAATCTTAATGCATTATTTTATTGATTAATCAATTATCACTGGAAGGTAGAAATTAAGGTGAAATAATAGAAGCATGAAAGAGCGGGTGCCACCATGTAATATAATTATCCTAGATTGACAATCCGATAGAATAGAAGATAAGAGTAAGATGGGATGAAGATTAATTTCACGTTAAGGGAAACTTGACTCTAGAACAAAATTTATCTTAAACTAAAAATCACTTTTTATTGTTGTTTTGCTCTTAGTTCTATTTTCTACTACTAACATAAGTAAATTTATCTCTCTGTGGGATGATACCTGAAAATTTATCATTATATTACTTATTTCAACCGTGTATATTTACACGTCATTGAAATTATTCAAACAATTGTCAATTTCATAGAGATAGAGCTGCAATCAGACCTGACCTCTCCAAAAGATGTAGTCAAGATCGTGGAGCACCGAGTGAAAGTTCTTAGAAGAAAAGAAGTCCCTCTAGTATGATTGCAATGGACTCAATGAGGAGTTGAAGAATCTACATTGGAATGTGAAGATGAGATGAAGAAGAGATACCCAAAGATATTCGTGAAACCAGCTTCATAACCAGGTACTCTAGTTGAGATTTAGTTTATCAGATTATTGATGAGTTTGAAACTTCCTTAGGTAAAATTTTAAAGACGACATTTTTCAAAGGAGGGAAGGTTGTCAAACATGTGACTTGAGTTAGAGTTTTATATTAGTGAACTAGTCGGTTCAGCAGTTGATTCAAGTCGAGCTAGTTTCATGACATGTGTGTTGAGCCTAAGCCAACTGTGCATTATGATCAATGAGGGTCAAAAAAATGATAAGAAATGAGTTATTAGAGTATATGACAAAATGCGAGTTATTTTTTTGTTAAATTTGATAGTAGAATTATTTTTAGACCGAATATTGCATTAGGGCACATTAGATAGTAGTTTGGGTGGGTAATTAACTATAGAACACATCACTTTTGATGTTATTGAGTGTATTATATTTTATGGCATTTTTTAAATATTTTTCTGAATTTTTTTACAATTTATTAAGAGTTAGTTATTATTTTTAACTTTAGTCGGAGTCGAGTCAACTTTTAATTTCAAGATTGCCACCCAAAACTGCCCTCTCGATGTTTCCTCCTCTATCTCAATCGCCGCCACCAATGCCGCCTCTGGCTTCCGCATCGCATCAAATTGACATTGCCAACCTCTGCCGAACCATCGCCAAGCCATCCCTCAGTTTCCCAACAATTGCCTAGCCTCCCGACGCCGACTCCATCACTGACCAAGCAACTCCGCTGTCTCCACGCCGCTTCGCCGTCCCTTCGACCTAGGCAATCTTTTCACTCCCCATGCCCCACTGCCGAGATCGGCCCATGGCCGAACGGGAATCCCTATGAGACACCCATGGCTGCCACTGGCGACCGTGGCCGCCACCTTCACCCTCACCCTCATTGTGGTCGTGTGGAGCTTGCCAAGCTATTGTCGACCCATAGCCCCGACCACGCCACCTCACTAGTCGAAAAACCAAACCCAAATCGGCACCAATTGTCGTCGATCGTTGTCGCCATCACCGAAGACGCTAGGTATAATTACCTCCGACTTAATTATTTAAAATTGATAATTATTAGTATAACATGTTAGGATTTAATTTATTGATATGATGGATTGCTTTGATTTTGAATAAAATGAATGAGCATGATTTGAATTCTATCAAATAAATGCTAATGATCTAATTAGGTAAATTAAGCATGAGTTGCTAATCAATTGTAATATAATTTAGAAAAACATGATGTCAATAGGACTAATTAGTGTCAGTTATGATATTACCAAATGCACTAGTAAGGGAATTTTCAAAAGGATTGTCTAAATTGATGACTTGGTTGTGAATGCTTGATATGAGTATGATATTTAGGATGTGTGAATGCTTCATTCAGATAGTAGGCTTTAGCTTCTAGATTTGATGGATAGGTATGGAGTAGAAGCTCATTGCTTAGGCGCATGACAACGTTGGATTGGAGCTTCAATAAGGTCCTTTTAAGACTCGATTTTGGTTTGATATTCTCTTCTATTGTGATTTGATTTGATAAGTAAGCAGACGTGTCGAGTAGTGGATTTATCATATTTTACTCCATACAGGTCATTTAGTAGATCATATTTTAGGATTAATAACTCTCAACGATAAGATCCCTCGAGTTTGTTTTAAAAAACTCAGATCTAGATCATGATGCCTTTGGGCCTATTATATTATAATCCCTACCCACCCATGTACATATAGTTTTCTTAGTTTTCCAGTGAGATGTGAGACAAGGGAAAGTTGACTCCCACGTACCATGAGTGGGTGCACGTGCCAGTCAAAGCGGGTTCTGAATTGGTGAGTGGGTTATTCCATTCCCAAGGGATTTTGATAATTCCACATTTTGAGCTCTTCAAAGCCGAAGAAGGGTGGAAGATTATGGGTACTCCAATGCAATACATGTCTAGATTTGTGCATTCAAAGGGTATTGAAGGCATTTGTCTAAGAGTATTCGGCCTTCATGCTCAGGGCCTAGAGTTATACAGAAGATGAAGAAGGCTTTAGCATAGTTGATTTTCCCCAACATGGGATAGTATGAAAACATCGAGGCATAAAACCAGTTAGAATGGGAAGCTATTCAAGTTGAGGCTTATGAGTGATTCTAATGCAGAAGAATATATAATTGATTTGATTTAACATGAGAATCATCTCTCATGTGCCAGTTTGATTATTTAGTTATTTTTAGGCCAGTAACACTGGTTACTAACTTTTCCATATTATATGTGTTAGTAAGAACTTAAATAACTGAGTGTTGTCGAGACTGTATAAGAGCAGCAATGCAAAATGCACACATGTACCTGTAGAGAGAATGGGACGCTGTTCAAGCTGAGGCTTATGAGTGATTCTAATGCAGAAAAATATATGATTGATTTGATTTAACATGAGAGTCATCTCTCATGTGCCAGTTTGATTATTTAGTTATTTTTGGACCAACAACACTCGTTATTAACTTTTCCATATTCTATATATAGGTGAGAAGTTGAATGACTTAGAGTTGTTGAGACCGTATAAGAACAGCAATGCAAAATGCGCACATCTACCTGTAGAGAATGAGTGAGAATGCGATGTGATGAACTACTGTGTATGGTTGTGGATAAAATGTTATAATGTTTTATTGCAGGAAATGTTGTGTGAAAGTAATGATATGATTTGTGTCATGGTTAATATTCATAGAATTCAATAAGATGGGCTAATATGGTCAAGACCTAACTCAAAAAATAAAAATGATTATGATGTGGTTGTTGTATGAAAAATACCATGTTTTGGTAATGTTTTATAAAATTTTCATCTCTACATATACATATCATTGGTTGTTGAGAGTGTGGCCCTTTTGAACTTTTAGGGGAGACTCTATTCATTTTGTTTCACATTTTTTTGTTTTTCAAACTTTTAATGGGTTTGTTTTGTTTTGAATGTTGATTGTATATCATTTCATTTATCCAGAACAACGTCAGAGCCTAAGCATCTTATCCATGCATTGAAGGTTTGCATCACAATCTTGAGACGCTGATAGCAGATCCAGGTTGGCTTGACCAAATTAAGTAGATTAGTGAACAATTAGGTCACCGGTAGTTTTTTTGGTTCGGTTCGCGAGCAAGTCGAATTGAGGTGTTACATTAGGAGGTTATAAATGTGTATTGAACTCCTTACGGAGAATCATTCAATGAAGAACATTTTTAAGTAGAATTTAGAATTAGATTATTATATCTCTTTCAAAGTGGAAAATTGAATGGGGATGCCAATTTGGTAAGAAGAGTTTACAAAGGCTATCACATTCGCAGATAGGATCATTTTACCAATAGATGACCTAGGACATGACTTAGTTGTGTTCACCCTAGCTAGTGCCACTTTCACCATCGAAGTGTATGTGAGAGGCATGCCTATTGTCATTCAGCATTGCATGTTGTTGACGAACGTTATGTTCTTGTCAAGGATACAATTTGACACCATCTTCGACAAGAATTGGATGATGAGGCACAGAGCACTGATTGACTACCCGAAGAAGAAAGTTTTAGCTTCGACTCTCATGCCATGAGAGAGTGACTTTTTAGGGCAAAGATAGAGGTAGTAGAGGCAACTTCATTGCCTTTCAAAGAGCCCAAGAGCTAGTAGCGAGAGTTTGTGAGGCCCTTCCTTCCCTCATTGTGGCCACCAGAGAGCAACCAGTGCCAACTACATCAATGCTACTCATACATTCTCTGCAGTCGTAGCAGAGCTACCCATGACTAGACAGACTAAGATAGACATTGAGGTGCTACTTAGTGGCAACGCATAGAATTTTGAGACATCGCACCAAATACTGCCTTTTGAGTTTTAGGAACTCAAAGGCCAACTACAAGAGATGTGCAAATGGGGATTCATCCAGCCAAGCGACTCGCCCTTGGATGCCCCAAGTCTACTTGTACACAAAGATGATGGAAGTCTCAAGATGTGCATGGACTACAACTAGTGAACAAGTGAGCGGCTGCTATGCAAGTACTTGGCCACTTGGGAGCCTGATGACGAGACACATTGACACAAGGTCTTAGCAAACTCCTTTTTGGGTGTATGTCATGTTTTCTGTGTGGTTGTTGTGATATGTAACCCCTTAGGTAAATTTTGGGGACAAAATTTTCTTCAGTCGGGAAGGTTATAAAAATCGGACATTTTGCCCGACAATTTTAGATTTAGTTCAGTCATAAACTGAATTGAGTTGTGTGCCCGACACTTTGCCTCGTGTGTATGTATGGCATGCATGTGTGAAACCGACAAGTTTGCTTTGGCATTTATGGCATGAGTTTTGGCCATGTCGACCTTGACTTGCCCCCTTGTGCGAATTTCTGGAGTTCTTAAATTTTTGTGGATGTTAAGACACCAATCTGATAGTATTGCTATTTCAGTAGTTATTTTTAGACTGGTAATCACTTTATTTGATTTCTAAAGGATTTCCTATATCTATGTAGGTGGGTAAGTTTGTCGATGGCCAACGTAGGTGGATGGATCGAGAGGCTCATAGCAGGGTGGGCAGGGAGGTACTACTTGTTGTTTTATTTGTGGCTTAGGTATTAGTACTCATGTGTTTTGGGCTTATAGTCTTATGTATTTAGTGTATTTGATATTTATGTATTTGGACCCTTAGGGATTTTTGTATCACGAGGTGGCCAGTGCCCTAAACATGGTTATGCATGCAAGTTGTGACGAGTGTTATGGTGTTCAATGTGCCTTCCTTATTATTATTATTGTTGTTGTCCAGGTATATAAGCCTCCAAGTACTAGAACATGACGTTAAGCATACCAAATGTACTAAAATTATTTATTTGCAGTTGTGTGTGTGAGAAGGACCTTTTGGTTCATACAGCATGAGGAGCCCACATGAAGACTTTGTGTCCAAGTGTGATGCCCTGACGCTTGTTGATGTCTCTAAATTTTAATTTACTTCTATGGGGTATGTGGAATTGGTAACCCTGTGTTTACATTGCCGCTAGATCATAAAGATTAACTAATTAAGTTACCTAATCCAATCATTGGAAATTATGTTTTAAGAATTGGATGATTCATTCTGAAAAGCTCAATTTCTTAAATGTAGTGGGGGTGCACCTCTTCTATAGTTTGGAGTGATCATCTACATTATGTAAATTTACCCTCTTAGTTGCTATGAGGTGTCGCCTCTCTTGCTCGAAGTGCTCAGGGTAGGGGTTCCCTTAAATTTTAAGAACCATTATTATACAGTATGATTCAATATGCATTATATGAAAATCCTTAAGGTTTCTAGCTTAAGCCTTTTGAGGGTTCATATCTACTTTTGTCATTTGTACATAGCAGTTTAATGAATAATTTTACAAATTATAATATTGCACTTCGGTCTGAAAAATAGGGTGTTACATGAACGACTTGTCCCATCCACTACTACTGCTTTGGACACTTGAATGCTTTGTCATAAGATGACCATATATAGAGAACAACCTTGTAGCCCTAGTGATTATGACCTTGATATGCCTCCTCATGATGCCCCCACCCCTCCGTTGATATAAATATTGGATTTTCTTTGTATTAGACATTTTACGTATATTTCATGTATGACATTGAATAATTTATTATATTTTAGATTTAACTTGTAATCTATGTTTTTATTTATTTTTTATCATCATATCTATTTATTTATATAATCTTTTGTTATTAAAAATGTAATTCAAAATAAAAAATATCAATTACTTTAAATATTTTCAAATTATTTTGCAACCGGGCCGATTTACGTTTTCTTTGCAACTAAAAGAAACTGGTCGGACACTAAAGTTGAAATTGGATTTACGACTGAAAACCCAGTTCCAAATAATTGACAACCGGCTTTAGTACCACTATCCCAGTAGCTAACTTAGAAACAGAACTGAAATGACCACATTTGGTTGCTACTTTTGCAATCAGATTTCTTTCCAACCACAAATTTCACCGGCAACCCTATTTATCCCAAATCTAGTCACAAAACATGCCAATGTCCGGAACCGATTTTTTACTAGTGATAGGTAAGTATAAAAAAATTAGTAAGGGCAATTATAAATTTTCAACTCAATCAATTGCTTTCTAACTCTTCATCTTAATTATTAAAGTAATCATGATAAAAATTAATTTTAAAATATGTATTATCTAGTGTATTTTTTTAAAAAAATTAAATAGGTCATAATGATGTCGAAAAAGAAAAAAATTATTAACCTCATACTTATGCAATTTACCTTTAATACATATAAATATCATTTTGTGGGACCCACTAAAAATTTAAATTAAATGTGTAACACATATAAACTATACAAGTTCTAACTCACTTTAATTTTTCCTACGCAAGAATTTGAATTTGTTATTTCCACTATAAATTTAAAAAAAGTCAGCTTTAACTTTCTTTGACTAACATAAAGTCACTAACACTACCAATTTCATCGCTTAGATATATTATTAACTTTATTTTAACTAACGTTCCGATAGGTCATCCATACGATGGAAAAACCAAACAAAGGAGATGTCACCATCCTAGCTGCAGGTGCAGGATGGCGTCCCTAGCATGATGTTGCCAAAAATCATTCTTGTAAACTACCTACAGAATACTTATATAATGAACCTTTTGTCGCACATTTTAATTTATTATTAATTCTGATAATCCCCATTTTTTTGTCCCTTCCAATTAGTGTGCTACAACTAGAAACAGCGTATGCATTCAATAAAAGTAAATCCAAAACCAACTTTAACAATAGCGCGCAGTTATTAAAATCATAAAGTTCATAATTAGAAGTTACACATCATTTTTAAAAAAATCCTGTCAAGAAATTGGACATAATCATAATTACTACAGGGAACTATGTTTGAACGGCTAGTTGTAAAGATCTATCTCCCAAACGATGCAACCCATCACTGCATTTTGAAAACGAAATAACTGCCTTCTATCCAATGGATATGATCACACCCTCCCAGGCGGCCAACCACCACTCCTTTGATCTTTGATCCCAATCTCCGTCGATGGCACAACCCGACGGTCTCCCAATCAACGTTTACAACGCCACTGCCTCATGTCCAACGTCTCTGGCGGCGCCCACGACGGGGAGGAAGCGGCGGGCGGTGGCCAAAGGCATGCAAAAGACGCTTTCCAAGACGTCCATGCTCGTCAACTTCCTCCCCACCGGCACCCTCCTCACTTTCGAGATGCTACTCCCCTCCGTCTCGGGAGACGGAACCTGCTCTCAGGTTAGCACCCTCATGGTCCACGTCCTAATGGGTCTCTGCGCCGCCTCTTGCTTCTTCTTCCACTTCACCGATAGCTTCCGGGGGCCGGACGGCAAGGTGTACTACGGCTTCGTTACGCCCAGGGGGCTGGCCGTGTTCAAGATGGGGATGGAGGTGGAGGTGCCAAAGGACGTGCGTTACAAGGTTGGGTTGGTAGACCTGGTGCACGCTCTCATGTCGGCCATGGTGTTCGTGGCCATCGCCTTCTCCGACCACCGGGTGACTAACTGCCTCTTCCCAGGACACATGCAAGAGATGGACGAGGTCATGGAGAGCTTCCCTTTAATGGTGGGCGTCATTTGCAGCGGCCTTTTTCTCATCTTTCCCAATACTCGCTACGGCATTGGTTGCATGGCTGCATGAGACTATCCCTGCTTAGTTTAAATTTTGTCAGTACGAGGTAATTGTGTTTGCATTTTTGCTTTGTCTACAAATAATCATCATTAATTTGTAGTTCTTAACTCGTTCATATTTATGGAATTGTATTCGTAGTTTAGATTTTGTTGGGGTATCTTTAGCAGAGATTAGTCTATTGGTTGTTAACTGTTACAAAGTAGTTCAAGTTTTTACTTTAACTATTTTTTATTATAATAGTAATAATTTTTGTTGTTGTTATTGTTTATATCATTTGAAACTTGGCCGCATAGTTCCGATTTTGAAATATCCGTGGATTCTGTCTGATAATTAAAACAGAAACCCAGTATATACGTGCAGAATAGTGATTTAGACACACACTATAGCTAGCCTGGTTAGACTGACATAACCAGAACTAGGGCGCCAAAATCGTGAAAAACATAGTTAATGCGTCAAGTAAATAAATTATTCTCGACACAAATGCTAACGACCACCTTTTTAACCTCATGACCGATTGAAACTTTAATTTTTTCCCCTATAAACTTCATCCTTACTCTGCAGAAAGTGCCAGAGTGACTTGATTAGGATTTGTGTTTCAATCGTAAGAATCTTACTCCATAGTTGTTTTATATTTCACCAGGGAGCGTGTAGCCGCTTTGATAAGATACCTAATTAACATTCTAAGCTTATTACTTTAGGATTACATCTTTCAACCGGGTGCGGTAACTCGCGTTGATAAGATAATTTGGTATTTCTAGTTAAGCAAGAAAATAAATAAATAAATAAATTTAGTGGTAAATAAGATATCATCGACAAGAAAACTCAAATCCCACATAAAGTGTGAGTTCCATAACTAGTATAGTAGATGTTTAAGTTATCACAACAAGTTCAAATTATTAAAATAAAAATAAACTAGTAATCTGTCCTTCCCAAGACTTCTTGAAATGTTGTGTTCAACTTATAGTGGTAATATCACATTAGTGTTAAAATCACTAAGTCAAATAGTCACTAAATTGACAAGATTTAATAGAACCGGTTATCAATTTTTTTGCAAAAATAAGTCTAATACGAATCTATACCGAGTGAGGTCTGGACTGACTAACCATATGTACATACTATGTTGTTGTCGCTTGAATAATAACTGACCCGATTTGCCTTCGTCTACCCAGTCAACTAGAAATGCATAATGGACCCTATATTATTTATTTTGCCTTGGGAATTGTTTGTCCAAACCATGTGATTAAACCAAAGTGATCAAACCATTTAGTTGAGCCTATGCCTTCACAGCTATCCATCACCTAAGAAATAATATACAGTAGTTCCAAAATCAAACGAAGTGGACAAGAAAAAGGAGCAAATAAGAGGAGGCGGGTGAATATTTTACCCCATTAAATACAAAACCAACCAAGATATGACGATAGGAGGTCAAGAGGGTATGATTTGAGGCCCCAAATTGTGGAACCGAAAAATTCCAACGGACATCTATAAACACCCAAACAATGAAGGAGACAGGGGGAACTCATATGTTGAAAAAAATTAGATAAGAAGAACACAAGAAAAAGTAGGAAAAGGAGAGAGAGGGAGGAACTCCTCACTTGAGAACCTTTATGGTGACCCCCAACCCATTGTATTCACCTCCTAGAGAGCTTTATAGGAAAGAAGGGCTCACCCATTAAGGAAAGAAGGGCCACCTTCCTGCTTGTCATCCACCTCCTAGAGAGCTTTTGAGGAGTTGCATAAACTATCATCCACCCACATACTCTACTTGCTGATCACCATCATCGCTAGAGATTATCTTCGAGTCAAAATATTCATCACTACTTTGCCGCAATAGATCCACTCGAAAAGTGAGTTTGTAGGTGAAAGCAAAGGAGTTTGAATCACAAAATTTCCATGGAGAGTTGATTTAGCAATTGTTTTCCGACCAATGCCGGCTGTACACAACCCAACCTTGGTGTCCAAAGTGAAGCTTACGAAGTCATCTTTGGATTTGGGTGGAGTCCCACTGGAGTTCGACGCTGTTGTCGCTAAAATTTTGAAAGGAAGTTGCTAATTAGAGCAAGGAAAGAGTAGAAAGTTGCCAATTTGTAGACCCCCGTATGGCCAAGCTAGGCCAACGACAACCACGCCTCCGACGGCTAGACCAACTACCACCAAACTCTCCTCAAAACCATCAACAGACCCAAGTTGAGATCCGCCACCGGAAAAGCCACCAGTGGTTGAAAAACTGCCCAAAAGGGGCATGCCTGAGCTATTTAGAACCTGCAAGCTGCCATCTTTCTAGCCTCCGTTCGACTGACCGGAGCCATCGCAGGACAAGCCGAAACCTCAAATCGATCAATATTGTTTCTGGGTACAAATGTAACACCCCATTTCGGCTCAACTGTGAACAACCTCAAAAATGTTAGCAGTGACTGAACCGTTTGCTAATCTACTAAATTTTGTTAATCCAACCCGGATATATTCTCTGTGTCTCAAGATGGTGAGGCAACATGCAAAGCATGGATGAGATGTTTGGGTTAAACGTTGCCCTATATACTATGATATGCAAACAAGTACACAAATAAACCAAACAATCGAAAAGTTTAAAGAAAATGATTATTTTTAAAACAAAATGGATAGAGTCTCCCTTAAAAAATACGAAATGAGCGACCCTGTCAACAACAATCAGTATATATATTTGTAATAATAAAATCGAAAATACAGTCCAAACTTAGTATGTTCTTCACATTCTAGTTATCCTCACTCCGTAGGTTACCCTGTCTATTTTCCACTTTCTATTTTCATTCACATGCAGAATATTTATAATAAATTCATAGAATAGCATATCAATTTCTTCTACATAGTTCAACACACATCATAATCATTACATAAGCTCGACAAATACATGTTTGCCCGATTTCAACGTTGTTCCTCCACAGTCTTGACAGTGCTCATTCCTTGAGATTTTTGCCTACATATACAATAAAAAGACATCAGTAACGAGTGTTACTGGTCCAAAAATAACTAATAACAAACTAACACAGGAGAGCTAACCTTCCTGTTGAATAAAAAGTTCACACACTTCCTCAAGAATTCTTATAAGGGCAATAATGGGAGCCATCAACCTCGGGCAGCAGCGTCCCCTTTCTATATTATTCTCTTTCCTTAGCCATTTAAAGTACCCCTTTGCATGGGAAAATCGTTCTCTTTCCTCTCAGCCCTCTACATCTTTCGTATTACTTCTGGTCCTAAGTACAGAGGCCGAGTACTATCAGGTATGCGCCTTCAGTACCCTTTTATGCCACAAGTCTAAACATACACTTTACAACAGTACCTATAAACCTCCACACATCTCTAGGTTTGATGAACTCAAAGGTAGAGTTATCAAGATCCCTCGAGAATGGAGTGGACACTCATCAGTTCTAGAGCCCATTTTGACAAACACAAGCCCTATCTCAAGATGTGGCCATCGATTTCCCTCATTTCACATCTCATTGAAAATGTAAAAAATTATATATTCATAGGCCTAGGTAGGCATATCAATATAATAGTCATAAAGGCATCGTAAACTGGATCTGAATTTTGGAAACAAACTCCACAGATCACATCATCAATGGTTATTAATTCAAAAATACAATTGGCTAAATAGTCCATGTGGAGTGGGATATAATAAATCCACCACTCAACACGACGCTTACTTGTCAAATCAAATCATGATAGAATGAGACAATAAATTTAGAAGTTAATGCCCGCCAATTGAATGATACATCAAATATCCTATAGCATACACACACTACATCATACATCAATCACATATTACGTTACCTATACTACATTACATTAGATCATGATAATTACTTAGTTTACTTGTTCCTTAGTATCTATTTTAATACACTTCAATCAAACAATTCATATTTTATTTTTATTTACAATAAAAATATTTACCATGTCAATTCATCAATCCTATATGTCGTGCTAATAATTGTTAATTTTAAATAATTAAATTGAAGGTAATTATACCTCATATCATTGGCTATCAGCGATAGCTAGTGTTTTGTCACACATCTCTGAGCTAGAATTTGGCGCTTGGCAGCGCCCGAAGTTTGATCAGGTTCAACTGGGTGAGTTCGGCAAAAGATCTGATGAATTCTAGTGAATCCAATTTTCTGGCAGTTTCTAGGTAGTTTTCCAGCGGTTTCAGGTAGTTTTCTGGTGACGGTTGCCTGCGGCAGGTACTAGCGTGATGGTGGTGGTATGGGGTACCATTGGCAATCACTCTGCGAGACTGACGGGACTACAATGTCGATGTCGTTGACAAAGGAGGCGGCTGGCTAGAAAAGGGCAAAGACAAGGTTGTTGGCGATGGGATGTGGAGATCCAACTGATGTGAGCGGCACTGGGTTCCTCTGTAGTTGGGAAAGGTCATGGGAGGGTCGGCAACTAGATGGCAACGGCGATAGTTGCCAGGGGTGGGATAGGCGACGTGCGTGTGGCACTAGGGAGCTGCTTCCTCACATTGTGGAGCCTGGGCAGCAGCCGGGAGTGCTAGGGTCAGCACGACATTAGCACAACGGGACTCGGCGGCGGGGTGGCATTGGCGGCGACGTCAGTGACAAGTAGAGGGGGCAGCGTCGAGGGTTTGGAGGAAGAAGGTATGTGTTGGAGGGGGGGTAGGGGGGGGGGGAATGGTTCGGTGGTGATATCGTAAGTAAAACTTGACTCGACTCCGACTCAAGTTAAAAATAATAACTAACTTGTAATAATTCCTAAAAAAATCCAAAAGATAGAGAAAAATCCCATAAAATATATTGCACACTATAATACCCTAATGACATGTTCTATAATTAATTGCCCACTATAATCTGATAACTCATTTCTCATCATCTTGCTGACGTTATCATTATATACTTAGGTATACCTGACCCTCATTGCTCATGACTCATAGATGGCCTCGCTTAGCATGCGGTTCATGAAACTGACTCAACTTGAACCTATGGTTGAACTAACTTGTTCGCTAATGTAAAAGCCAGACTCGAGCAAATCGAGCCTTGTTGCATCAAGCTTCATATGTCATCAGAAAACGAAGGCAAAGTCCCAGCCAAGATTAGTTCCCCCAAACATTTCCACCACCACCGCTACCCACTAGCACAGCCATCGATCATCAGACCAACGCCGAATCACTTTTCAGTTGTAGATCTACAGATCTATGTGATTGTCGCCAGTCGCTGCCTCCAAAAAAGCTGTCGCCGGAGCTTTGAAGCCGCCTTTGCACCACGCATCACAACCAGCCGTCGTGCCTGTTTACTGCTGTTCACGTCCTCAAGTCCTGCCACATCCGCGACCAGCTGGCCAGTGGTTGACCACGATTGTGAGCAGGCATAGCGTAGGCCACTTGCAGCCCAGCAAAGCCAGCATGTTCTACAGCCCGCGTACACCACCATATAGCGCACCGTGCGCCCACCTGCAGCTTGGCGCACTTGGATAGAAATTTGAGCTACGTACGCCAGCTGGCCCAGTCTAATATTTTCCTCATTTGAACCAACCAAAAGTGGTCCGGTTCAATCCATTAACACTTTGAAAATAATTTAAAGGCCTTCATGACTTTTGATTGAGAGGAAACTTACTACCTTACCGTTTCTGGATGCTCCGAAGGTAGTGGTGATATTATTTTAAGGATTTGAATCAAGAAGGGGATGAGCCAGGTATTGGAGTCAAAGATTTCAAAGGCTGAGTTATTTAAAAATGAGAAATTTTAGTATTTTGTGCAAAGTGTAAAATCAAATAAAAAATAGTATATTGTGAGTACCAATCTCATATTGGAATGACTTAAGGATTTAAGTTAAAAGCTAAGGAACCACGTAAAAATCTTACGTGTTTATTTCTAGTTGCAGTATTTTATTTAACATTCATAACTTCTTTGCACGACAAGGATGCCTTTGGTCTCGTTGCCTTCTAACCCGAATTGAATACTTCTTAATTCGCGGGGCTGCAATCCGGTGCCCAAATAGGAATAATTATTATATATTTGAAGTATTTTCATCCTTGTCCCCTTAATGAGGACCAAGTTAACCCGATTGACGACCTTTGGCTACACTCAGTCCATGTGGTGTGTTTGGATTATCGACCAAGTTAATCAGATTAAATAATCTTACAAACTAATAAATTTACTGAAATACGACTTTGAAAGAGCACTAGCACGAGATCCTGTAAGTGCATCCAAATCTGAAAATTATAATTATACGTAATTTTATTATGCATGCCATGACTTGATATCAACATTTGATTTCTATTTATTACTGGATACAATATATTAAATATTAAACATAACTTCATATTTTTCGGTATTCATTTTTTAGCATTATTTCGTGACCTTTTTTTTCTGCACCTTCTGGTTCATTTTTTGGGTCGTTTGATGTACGTCGTGTGTGTGTTTCAGAGGCCACGGATTTGTTGTAAGGTGGAACCCGTTCTTAAAAGTGTTTGATTAGTCTAAATTTTTTAATCGAAAGAAATTAATTTAATTATTATATTTAAAGTTTTAAACCCTAACAATTAAACAGATTTGAACTAATCAACCAATAGCTAGCAAATCCATGGCCAAAGTTTGTGTTTTTTAAAAACTCGACGTTGCCATATTTTTTGTCTCCTCTCCATTCTTCCGATCACTTCTTCCTTTTTTCCCCCACCTTCGACCTGCATGCGATAGTCGTTAACATCTACAGCCCCTAAACGCAACATGGATTGATTCGTCCTTCCTTTTTAATCTTTAGCAGCAGTGGCATCTTCCCCCTCAACATCACCGGGTGGTTGTTTTTGTGGTGACTCCTCATCGCCATTGTTTCCCGCCGCCATGCACCATCGCCCAGACGGTGTACGATCCCCACCTCCATTTTGAGGCTGAACGTCACCATGGACATGATTTTTGGCGATTAATACCAGAGACAGTGTTCTCCCTATGGAGATGTTTGGGCAAAGCGCAGGTTCGATGCCTGCGGTAAGTCTAGCGTTCGTGCCTCTTCAAACCATATATATATATATAGAGAGAGAGAGAGAGACTGTGTTGCATGCGTTTGGCGCAGCGAATCCAAGTCCAATCAAAGTGGCTCCGATTCATTTCCACCCCCTGCCCCCACGGCCCACCGCCCCTTACCCCCGGCCACCGCCCGCTACCACGGCCACCCCTTCCGCCCCTGCCACCGCCGCAGCCCCCACCACCCCCTGGCTGGGTGGTGATGGGGGGTGGGGGGGTAGGGGCGGGAGTGAGCGCCCGGTGGAGGGCAGCAGGGCAAGGGGTGGAAGGGACGGGGGCGCTGGGTGGAGGGCAGTGGGACGGTGGGATAGGGGGGAGCATGGGGCGGGTGGGGGGTGGGGGTAGGGGTCGTTGGTGGCGGGGGCTGCCACCGGCCACGTGACAAAACAGAGGTGTGGTGGGGGATGGGGAGAAGAAAAGGGTGATGGCAATTTTATAATAAAAATTTGACTCGTTCTCGAGTAAAGTTAATATTATAAAGTAAATTTTTTAAAAAAATAAAAAATAAAATACCATAAAATAAAAACTTGACTCGCTGTCGTTTTAGTCAATATTACAGAATAAAATTTAAAAAAATAAAAATAATAAATAATAAAATAAAAACTTGACTCGCTCCCAACTTGAGTCAATACCTCGAGTTGAGATCGAGCCAAGTTTTATTACGAAATTATTTTACTATTTTTTAAAATTTATTTCTTAACATTAACTTAAGTAGGGATTGAGTCAAATTTTAATTACGAAATTGTCATTGACGGCTTTCTCCCTATGTTCCTCCCCCCTGCCCTTCTGTTTTGCCACACCACCTCACCATCAGCGACCTTGCCGTCGGCCACCCGTTGGTCAATGCCGTCGCCGCCGACCACGAGTTGGCCAACGCTGTCACCGCCTCGCCCTCGGGGGTGGGCAGGGAGGAAAATGCACTGCGGTAGTGCCGGGCGAGGGCGAGGGGAGGGGGCGGCAACAGGGCCAGGGGGTGGAAGGGGACGCCTAGGGGTGTGTAGGGTGGGAAACGTGGGGGCCTGTATCTATCATTGTCACCGGCCAGCGGGTAGACTAATGGGGGTGGGGACCACAGAGCGGCTAGGGGATGGGGGCACTGGCTGGCTGGGGCGCAGTGGGGTGAATGAATCCGACCCGCTGTATCGATTTGATCTAGTGGCTACGATTCGCTGCATTGCATGTGCTACAAACGCATGCAGTGCTGCAAATATATAACGGCTAGCATGTGCAAATCGATCCAGTGGCTACGATTCGCTGCATTGCATGTGCTACAAATGCATGCAGTGCCGCAATATATAACGGCTAGCATGTGCTGCTAGTTTTTGGCAGTGCAGCTATTGTGCGCTGGTGTATTTCGATCCTACGGCCTACATTCCCCCTCCCCCTCCCCCTCGCGGAGGCCTGCCCGTAGGGGTGCTAATTGAGCGAGCGTGTGAGAGCCCTCAACTTAGTCCCACATCTAATACCTACTGGGAGAAGATCCCGTTTATAAGTGAGAATGGACTATAGATCTTTAACTTCCGGGGTACCCATTTTAAAGAAATGACTTAGCCCATTGCGTTGCACTTTGGGCTGGGTCGTTACAAATGGTATCAGAGCCAACCTGGTTCCGTGTTAGATGGTGGGATAGATTAGAAACATTGGCTAGGCTACCAGTCACGGGCCAGAAAGGTCGTGGGCTGGGGCTAGCAACGGGCCAAGAATAGGCATTTCGGGACGAAATTCCATAAGGTGGGTGGATTGTGAGATCCCTCAACTTAGTCCCACATCTAATACCTACTGGGAGAAGATCCTGTTTATAAGTGGGAATGGACTATACATCTTTAACTTCCGGGGTACCCATTTTAAAGAAATGACTTAACCCATTACGTTGCACTTTGGGCTGGGTCGTTACAGAGGGAGCCGTGTAAAACTCACGATTCGAGTCTGGGTTTTATATTCAGAACCGGTCGGTTCGACCTTTATTTTTGAGTCGAGTCAGTTTCAGAACACGTGCACTGAGCCGATGCCAGTCGCGTGGATGAGCTATGAGGATCATGCGTACCTAAGTATACGATGATGACGTCATGAACACAACAGAAAAGAATGAGTTATTAGAGTATATGAAGGCATGCAGTTTATTTTTTGTTATTATTATATATATAGTGGATTGTAGAATTAGTGTTAGGCCATTTATCGCGTTAGGAGGCATTACGGGCAGTTTGGGTGGGTTGATAGTCTTAGAGCATATCATTATAATGTTTTAGTGTTTGTTTGATTTTATGGGATTTTTCCCATTTTTATGGATTTTTTTAGGATTTACTTCTAATTAGTTATGATACTTGACTCGAGCCGGAGACGAGTCAAGTATTATTTACGAGTTTGCCACCCAACTAAGTTTTCATCCCGACATTTTCTCCCCCACGCCCAAACCCTAACCACCGTGCCGCCCTGTTCGCATGCCACTGCTCGACACCGCCTGGCCGCCGATCGACGCCACCCAGCCCGAACACGGCGTCACCCTGCCACCCTGACCAGGCCCGGCCACGAGCTGGCCGCCGCGACGCGAGGAAGCCACGCCTTTGCGTCGTGCTTCCGTTGCCAATCGCGCCACCAGGCACCATTGCCGCCGCAATCTAGCAGTCACCTCGGCACCCTCGACCCCTCAGCGGCCTTTCCCAACTGGAGTGGAGGCCATCGCCGGCCTGGCCGGCCGGATCTAGCGACCCATCGCTGCCGCTCCATCTTAGCCTTTTTCCGGCGAGCCGCCGCCTCCATTGGCCGCGTCGACCTCATAGATGAGTCGGGCTCGCCGAGCCGGTTCCAAGGGTACCCAACACGACCATTTTCCGGCCAGTAGACGCTGCCGGCGATTGTCGCAGGAAAACCATCGGAAGCCGCCGGAAAACCGCCAGCAGCCGCCGGAAAACCGGAATTTCTGGAATTCACTTCAATTCATCGGATCTTCTGCGGGGCTCACCCAGTCGAGCCCGATCGAGCTTCGGACGCCGATGAACCCCAAATTTGAGTTCCGAGACACGCGACGGAACCTTAACCGTCGCCGATTGTCGACAATGTGAGGTACAATTACCTCTAATTGATTTATTTAAAATTGATGATAATTGTTAGCATAGCATACTAGAATTAACTAGTTGTCATGATAAATGTTAGCAGAGTATGCTAGATTTGATTAACTGTTATGAGTAATGCCTAATTATTAGTGAAGGGATGATTGTATGATTTCAGTGATTGTGAATGTGTGAGATCCCTCAACTTAGTCCCACATCTAATACCTATTGGGAGAAGATCCTGTTTATAAGTGGGAATGGACTATAGATCTTTAACTTCTGGGGTACCCATTTTAAAGAAATGACTTAGCCCATTACGTTGCACTTTAGGCTGGGTCGTTACAAATGGTATCAGAGCCGACCTGGTTCCGTGTTAGATGGTGGGATGGACTAGGGACGTTGGCTAGGCTGCCGGTCACGGGCCAAAAAGGTCACGGGCTGGGGATAGCAACGGGCCAAGACTAGAAATGTTGGCTAGGCTGCTGGTCACGGGCCAGAAAGGACGTGTGCTGGGGCTAGCAACGGGCCAAGAATAGGCATTTCGGGGACGAAATTTCCTAAGGTGGGTGGATTGTGAGATCCCTCAACTTAGTCCCACATCTAATACCTACTGGGAGAAGATCCTGTTTATAAGTGGGAATGGACTAAAGATCTTTAACTTCCGGGGTACCCATTTTAAAGAAATGACTTAGCCCATTACGTTGCACTTTGGGCTGGGTCATTACAAATGGTATCAGAGCCGACCTGGTTCCGTGTTAGATGGTGGGATGGACTAGGGACATTGGCTAGGCTATCGGTCACGGGCCAGAAAGGTCGTGGGCTGGGGTTAGCAACGGGCCAAAACTAGAAACGTTGGCTAGGCTGCCGGTCACGGGCCAGAAAGGACGTGGGCTGGGGCTAGAAATGGGCCAAGAATAGGCATTTTGGGGACGAATTTCCTAAGGTGGGTTGATTGTGAGATCCCTCAACTTAGTCCCACATCTAATACCTACTGGGAGAAGATCCTGTTTATAAGTGGGAATGGACTATAGATCTTTAACTTTCGGGGTACCCATTTTCAAGAAATGACTTAGCCCATTACGTTGCACTTTGGGCTGGGTCGTTACAGAATGAATAGTAAGTGATCTAATGCGAGCATGATAAGTGATTACGACATAACTTAGAAAAACATGATAAGATTGGTATGAATTGGAGTTAGGATTTCTTGCATACCTATTATTATATAATTGTTGATTGTTATGGTAGATGTTGTATTGTGAGTGTGTTTAATCATAATGAGTTTGATCCATCATTTAGTTAGCGGGTGTTAGTATCTAGTTTTGATGTGTAGGTACGGGGCAATAGCTCGCCGCCTAGGCGCGATGACACGCTTGGAGCTTTTACTAGGTCCGTTAGGACTTCTCTCTGATTTTTATGATTTTTTCTATTGTATGTTTGATTTATTGTCTGTGGGACGGGTTAAGTATCATTTTATCGGATCCCACTTAACTCGGGCTATTTAACCGAACATTTTCCGGATTAATAACCCCTTGAGGATGAGATCCCTCGAGGTCGATTTCGAAAACAAGATCCACCAAAAGTTTCCTTCGGGCCTATTATATAACTCCCAACCCAAGCCTATATATATATATATATATATATATAGTTTTCACGTTTCTGGGAGACGAGAGATAGAGAAATCGACTGCACGTACCATGCAGAGGATGCCGTGACAGTCAAAGCGGGCTCTAGATTAGTGCCAGCGGACTGTTCCATTCCCGAGGGATCCTGACAACTCCGCATTTGAGTTCCTCGCACCCGGAGAATGTGGAGGTTTACAGGTACTGTTTAGTGCAGCGCATGTCCGGACTTGTGGTTCAAAGGGTACTAAAGGCGACTACCTGAGAGTACTCGGCCTTCGTGCTCAAGGCTAGGAGAAATATGGAGGTAAGGAGAGGGCTTAGGATAAAGTTTCATGAGAAGTACTGAAAAAGAAGTGCCGAGAGCGGCACAGTACCAGCAGCAGATCAGTAAGTTCGGGATGCTACCGGGTCTGCAGCCTAGTGGCTCCTCAGTAGTGCCCTTCAGAGTGTTTACATGGAGTATATGTTGTTTTTCTTTCATATGAGAGGTTGCTCTCAGGGTCTGCAGCCCAGTGGCTCCTCAATAGTGCCCTTCAGAGTGTTTACGTGGAGTATATGTTGTTTTCTTTCATATGAGAGGTTGCTCTCATAGCCAGTTTGTTATAGTTATTTTCTTCCGGACCAGTAACGCTTGTTACTGACGTTTTGCCTATATATATGTAGGTGATAAGCACGAGATGGATGTGCCGGCCAGGATGGAGGAGCAATAAGATCTTCTGCACACACACATTGGGTGATTGAATGTTTAATGTTTTGTTTATGATGTTATTTTATAAACATGCTATGATTAAATATTTAAGGCATGACAATGACATGAAATGAAATGACCAGAGTAGCGCAGGAAAAGTGTGATGGGTTAGGACCCAAAGTTCAGAGAATGATGAATATAGTAGATTAGAAGTCTGTGTGAATGCTATTGTTGCTATGCGTATATAATGCCGTTTTTCACAGGGTGGCCCCTAATTGCATTTTTAGTGGACATTCTGTCCCTTTCGTTTTAGAATTGCTTATCCTGTTAGGGTTTTATGCATTCATACATACATATAGCAAGTTGGATCTTCATCTTCAGATGCCGAGATTGGATCCACACGAGTTAGGTTCGGGTTAGCTGACCTAACCGAGGCCTGTAACATGCCGGTTTGGTTCACAAGTGTGAACCGGATTTGGGGTGTTACAAGCCGAGCTCAACATGTGTTCGAACTCGGCTCGAATAGTTCGAACTTGTTCGAACTCGACTCAAGATCGAACAAGTTTTGGACATACATGGTCGAGTTCGACTCGAATATCTTTTACTACTTAAACTGCTTAATTTTTGTTAGCTCGTTCGTCAACTTGTTCGTTAGCTAGATTAAAAGTCAAAAGTACTTCACTTAAAAAAAATGAGGCCAATCTGGTTTGAACCCATACCAACTCAACTATCTTGCTTTTTGTTATTATATTGTATATATATATATATATATATATAATATAATATAAAGACTATATTATTATATTATTTTATCGAGTCGAGCTATGAGTCGAGTTCAAGTTATAACCAAGTCGAGTCGAGTTCGAGTTATAACCGAGTCGAGTCGAGTCGAACACGACCTTGCTCAAGCTCAGCTCGTAATATTCGAGTTCGAGTCGAGCATTTAAATGTCGAGTTTCGAGTCGAGTAAAGCCGAGCCGAAAGTTAAATACTCACGAGCTGACTCGCTCAATTAGCAACCCTACCTACCCGCGAGTGACCAAGCCCATGCTATGACCACCACCACCACGTTACGGCCCCTCCGCCTACCCCCATCCGCAGCCCCATGTCACGACCACCACCCTGGTCGCGGAGGGGCGGTGGGGGTCATGGCAGGGGCTGCGGTTGGGCGCAGGTGGGGGGCCGTGGCGAAGAGGGGTGGTGGTCGATGTGGTAGGGGGCGGCGGTTGGGGGTGGGCGGGTGAGTGGGACGACATGTGGATGGGCGGGCGGGCTGGCCTCTGCTAGGGGAGAATGTGGGCCGCTGGATCAAAATCCAGCGGCCCACAATAATTGCGCTACATGGGCCCTGAAAAACTTAAAGCGCATGCCAAACTTATATATATATATATATATATACATATATATTAAAACTTATTGTAGTTGGATTTTTTCCCATATTTTTTGTGACTATCGCTACCGGAATGGTGCTGGCAGCCGTTACCCAACAGGTTCTTGATATAAATCGCGCCTTTTCGAACAATTTTGTTTTTTAGGTAATTTTATTTGGATTATTTCCCTAATTTTTGGTCGTTAACCCTGCCGCCGTTAGGGACGAAATAGGCTTTGGAGGTCTCCACATAACGGCCACAAGATTGGGACTGATTTAGGGGTTGGAGAGTGAGTGATGCAAGATATGGAAGGGTGCTTTAATGGAATCTTTCTCCATTTGTTCATCCTTTGCTATTGCCTACCGGAGGTGCCGCCATCATTAACAATGGTCATCGAATCCAAGAGGCCGGGTTCATGCCACGGGCGGTGGAGATGTTCCACGAGTGGTGATGTTCTCTAATAGCGGGAGGGGGAGTATTCTCCTGGCCAAGCCTTCATAATACTTTCAAATTGGGCTGCCCACCGCCAGATCTTCTGCACAAATGTAATTTGTTTTGCAAATGCTTTGCTTGATTTGTCCTTATGATGGTTGATATGTATTTTTATTTTTAATTCTAATATAAAATTTTTTGCTTGGTCACTGTGATATGTGTGCTGTCATTTTGGTGTGATTTGTGTGTTGTCATTTTGGTTTAAACAGGTGCCAGATTGTATTTTTTCGACGAGATGTCTCTGTGTACTCATATTGCATCTTAATAGATGAACTACATCTTTATGCCTCAATTAGTATGTAGCCCAATGTTGTTGAAGTTCTTTGTTTTCTTTAAAAATTTTCTTTGTTCTGACTTTTTCTTTTCAAGTATGCATCATCTTGTGTTCTTTTTCTCATCTATATCTTATTATTCTGTAGCTGGTGGGTGTTGTACTGATGAAGGAGAAAGCTGTGTTCAAGTTTACAACTCGTGTTCAACCTTTGAGGTTGTCTAAATGGGATTTTGATGACAATTTGACCTTTTTTATGAGTGAAAGGTTAGTTACTCCTGCAACATTATTTTTTGGAAGAGAAATGTTTACGTGCTTTGTTAAATAATGGATTGGATTGCCTTTGTAGAAACTATAATTTTAAAGATTTCGAGAAAAATGGCCAACAAGGTTTATTCTCGAAGATATTCTAATGCTGGACGTCTTCCTTGCTAGGTACTTGTAAGAAAAATTTTGGAAAGGAATTTCATATGGCCAGCAGACAGAGTGCGTCGAATTACATAGCTTTGCAAGGAAGTGTACAAGAACTCTTTGCTCCCAAAGTCCAAGGATGCGTCTATCTCTGCTGAAGATTTGCAATCTACCAATATTGTAAAAAATGTCTTTTGTTCATCTAATGCGATTTCACCATAGGAGTCGTTGATTGGTAATGAAATCAAAACTATGCAGTGAACTTTCCACCACATGCTGAGGAACCACTCTGTGCAAGCTATGTAATCGTGATTGTTATTTAGCCTTTATATCAGCGGCCATTCATGTGATTATCCTATTTGCCTTTAATCATTACCTTCCACTTAGAGGCAATATGAAGAAGGATTAATTTGACAAAAAAGTAAATTAAAAATAAAAAATTGAATTTGATTTTCCTACATCCTTCCTAGGGATGTTTGATTGGCATGAAATTAGTGTAAATAACATGAAAATATTTAAGTATTCAACCTTTACCAAAAGTAGACATATTTATACTTTAATATTAAGTATGATCTCCTATGTGAAAAAAAATCCAACTTCATATCCGTTATCTATGGAGATAATAAAAACAGTGGGAAATTTATTTTTGCTCGCTAGAGAGAGAGTGGGTGCGCCACTTAAAGTAATTATGAATAATTTTAATAAAAAATACATTGAAAATATATTAATTTTAAAAAAATGTTGTATGTACACTAATTTTATTTAGCTAACTGGTTAAAATTTTTATGTTATTTACTTTTCTTGCATAGTAAGGAGCCTTAATTATGATGGTGATTACTTTTGATATTTTTACTTTCAGATTTTCTTGGTGCATGCAACCGTTCTATAGAACTATGTTTAATTATCTTAGTAGATTTCTTTTAGAATGTGCATTATGTCTGTTGAGTACCATTAACCCCTACTCTAGACAAAGATCCTACTTAGCTAAACTTGATATAATTAACATACAATCATATAATTCAAAGTATATTTTATTAGTCTAAACTAATTTTTTAAACAAAAATTTTTTTGTGGGCTGAGAAAATAAAATGTTTACTATAGCTTTATCTTACTGAAGAGAACGAAAAATAATTAAGTAATGTTGAGAAAGGGGCCAGATAATACATACAAGCTTATTTGAATTCAAGTCAATTATATATTCTATTTGAGTTTCATCATCATAAGTTTAAATATCTATTTTGCCCTCTTTAATACAATATATATAAAAAGATTAACTTTTGTCAGTGATATTACAAGAATATTGTTCGTCCAAATTTTTCACGGCACCCCTCGGCTCAATCATGACGGTTAACCCAGCCAGTCGTGGTTGAACCCGTGGTTATGCCTAATTTAATAGAAATAAGATACGTGAGATTTATTCGGAAGGAGGGAAAGGGGTCCACGAGATTGAAGAAGACGAAGTCATTGCATTGAGAAGACGAAGTCATTGCATTGAGAAGACGAAGTCATTGCATGGAGAAGACGAAGTCATTGCATGGAGAAGACGAAGTCATTGCATTGAGAAGACGAAGTCATTGCATTGAGAAGACGAAGTTGCTGTTCGCTTACTATAAAGAAGGACGCCATTGCAGGTTGAAAGGGGGAGGGGCTGGAAAACGGTGTTCCACGCCCAAGCTGCTGCTGCTAGGAGGAGGACGCCCTACTCCTCCATCCTTGCTTGCTGCTGCTAGGAGGAGGACGCCCTACTCCTCCATCCTTGCTTGTTGCTGCTAGGAGTAGGATGCCCTACTCCTCCATCCTTGCTTGTTGCTGCCATTGAAGAAGCTCCTCCATCCTTGCTTGTTGCTGCTAGGAGGAGGACGCCCTACTCCTCCATCCTTGCTTGTTGCTGCCATTGGAGAAGAAGCTCCTCCATCCTTGCTTGTTGCTGCTAGGAGGAGGACGCCCTACTCCTCCATCCTTGCTTGTTGCTGCCATTGAAGAAGCTCCTCCATCCTTGCTTGTTGCTGCTAGGAGGAGGACGCCCTACTCCTCCATCCTTGCTTGTTGCTGCCATTGGAGAAGAAGCAAGGGGAAGGAAATGTCATGTTGCTGTCTTGCTGATTAAAGGAGTTGCTGAAATCCACCCTGCTGCAATTAAGGTCGCCATTGAAGGTTGATGTTGCTGCTAGGAGGAGGACACCTATGTTTGCTGAATTGAAGAAGGAGACTTGAAGAAGGAATTGCTGAAATACACCCTGCTGCAACTAAGGACGCCATTGAAGGAGACGCCTTGGAGGAGTTATTGCAATCCAGAGGAGGAAGACAATCTTTCCCTTCTGAAGTTGAAGCAGCATTGCAGTTGCAGTTTTCATGCATTTAAGCATGATATGTCTATGGAAATGAATAATTAGGATTGGAAATCGCCATCCCTTGGATACTTGTGACTCTTTAGTCTCATCACGCTGTCTCTTTGCGCGGCAAGGGCGCCTCGGTCCCACCGAACCCTTCCAACCCGACGCGGGAACACTCTAACCCGCACCAGCGGACGAACCCGCGCTGGAACAAATATCACAATTCAACTTTATTAATTTTAATTGGTTTTTATTGTAAGAATATAAATGATATTCTCCTTAATTGATGGACATATAATAACTGTTACATTATTTTTACTATGGTAAGTTATCATTTTAAATGTATATTGTCCACATATTGTTAAAGTAAAAGAATTATAATTGGTTTATATTAGAAATCAAGTCAATTCGAGTGGAGTTTTAAGCATTAGGATGTGGGTGAACGCTAAGGCATTGGGAGGAAACCATCATGTTGAAGTAAAACTCATGGGCGCTAGTTGAGTACTTAGGCATTCGTAGCCTAATTAGGGCTGAACACATATGGACACGATCCTAAATTCTATGTACAAAAACAATAAGGAGAAAAGAAATACAGAAGCAACCTAGTGCCCAGCCAAGAGCGTCTAACAGAGGGGCGACTAGCACCTTGGTGCACAAAGTAACATACAACTCATAGCATACAAGAAGCTAACAAGATGGGTCAAATGTTGTTTAGTCCTGTTTATATGGGAACCAACACCATTGGGCAAATAGCTCAGTTTTTACACTTTAAATGACGTTTAATTTTGAGTTTATCTTTTTGTAATTAATAAGAATTCTTATTGCGCCAGAATTAGTCATGTGTGCGGAAACATGATGAGGTTAAATGAAAAATAAAAAACGTCCAAATATGAAATGATGTCTGTCTCAAATCTAAGAAGATTTGCTTTCTTTTCTGACCGAATAAGATCTGAGAAAGCTGATATTAAGCAAAGCATGTGCATTAACTAACCATCATTTCTCTTCGGTTTGTGCTATAGAATACTTTGTCTTTCGCCTCAATTTTTCTATTTTAGACGCCTCTTACTTGCAACAACTGACGAGGTATATTTCTTTGACAGGTTATCCAATGAGGCAAAAATACTATGCCCAAAGAAACATCCATACCCCTGCTCAAATTCCATTCGCATCAATAAAAGAAGCTTTCCACCTTTACTATTAATGCCAACCCCTCCAACTCCATTACCTACATCTTCCAACCTCGCTGTGTTATTCACCTACTCAAGTACTCAGAGTACCCAGAAAATATGATAAATGTTGCGCCTAAATTACTAATCCCACACATTGTTCATTTTCTCTTGCCACTCATATTATCAAATTCCCAAGCTTGCATGTTCACTGTGACCAACAACTGCCCGTACACCATCTGGCCTGGCACCCTCGCCGGAGCCGGGACGCCACAATTAGGGGCGACCGGCTTCGAGCTGGATCCCGGAAACACCGTCGGAATTCGGGTGCCACCTGGGTGGTCAGGCCGGGTCTGGGCGAGGACTGGGTGCACGTTTGATGAAAACGGGGAGGGTGAATGTGGGACAGGCGATTGTGGAGGTAAGATGGTATGCAATGGGACGGGTGCATCACCCCCGGCTACGCTGTTTGAAATCACGCTCGGACTAGGACAAGACCAAGACTACTACGATGTTAGCCTTGTTGATGGATACAACTTACCACTCGTTGCCAGGCCCAGCACAAAGGGGTGCAATAATACCGGCTGCGCAGCTAATCTTAATACTGGTACGTACAGGAAAGTTTATCTCCATTGAGTATCTTAGACCATTGAAGATATGTCATTTTCATCACCCACTAAAATAAAAGAAGCTGTAAAATCCTTTCTAAAATGAACTAAATATGCATAATTAATTGTAAAAAAACTAAGCCACCCTCTAAAATTAAATTTACCCAAAAAAACCGAATATATCACTAAAAAATTAAAGTATTAGTATAAATGCGATATTTTTGTTTATTTTATATTTTATTAATTTCTTTTATTATCAATCCACTATAAATTTATAATTATTACTTCCTAAACTATGTAACATGTGCATGGTCTGAATTTTTGACTAGGATTACAAAACTGAAAAAATAACCAAATAAAAATTAACGCGACTATATCATGCACATATACTTAACCCAACTAGGAAAAAATTATTCTCTATTATTTAAAGAAATGGTCTCTAACAACCTAACCCAAACTACCACATGAGATGCTTAAAGTTTCCCTTCAAAACTTTAATTTACCAACTTAAAAATCATTATATACATCCTTATTAATAAACTAAATCTTATATGACGAGGTATTATACGAGACTAAATTAACGGATCTCAAAATCTACCCACATTAGAAAATTTTCATCATCTTAATTCTCACACTTGGCCTGTATTTAGTAGCCTACCCATGTCTTACTTGTGCCATATCCAATACCCTAGCCCATGTCCTTAATTCAGCTCACCATCGTATACAGTCTCAGATTGGCTCTAATACCAAAGGTCAACTTTCATTTGGTCAAATTGCCCTTTGAATGCCACAACCCGAGAACTTCTCCAGTATGGCCCCAATCTTACCTTTGAGTACCTCAAATTAATCACTGTCATCCTCCACTATGGCCCCGTTCAGACCTTTGAATACCTCAAACTGATCATCGTCATCAACAATAGGCGACATCACTTGCCTTGCAGGTGGTAGGGCAAGTTTTGAAACTCCATCTCTCCTAGTTGAGTCCCCGGCCCTCCCTTGGGCACTTTCCTCAGCTCCATCTGGAGTAGAATTGGGACTCGTTGCATAGCTGGTTGCTCCATTTTGTGCCACCAACCCTGGCAGCAAAGTGTAACATGATGACCCTAAATCATCATTTAAAAATTTTATTAACTAACTTGAAGATCATTATTCACATCCCCACTAATAAACTAGATATTATATTAGGAATTATTAGATGTGAGCCTAAGTTATGAGATCTCATAATCTACCTATTTTATAAAATTTCATCTTCAGAATTTCTATAATTAACGCATTTCTATGAACCTAGTTTATGTCCTACTTGGCCCTTTTCCAATACCCTATCTCACTTTTTAGTTTAGTCTACCATTTAATATGGTCCCAGATACCAACTGTAATGACTTAGCCCAAACTATAATATAATAGGTCTATGTCATCCTTTAAAAACTTGGTTAACCAACCTGAACAACATTATTTGCATCCCTAAAAATAAACTAAATCATACACCAAGAGATATTTGTTATGAGACTAAATTAGGGGATGTCAAACGACCGAGGAGAAAAGTACCTTTTAAGTGTGGGAAAATTTTTTCCTTGCATTTTAGCATCAAGAAACCTTAGAAAATAGCATACGTCCACCCTCAAATATCTCTAAATATATAAAAAAAATTATGACATTTTTTAAGGCCAAAATTAGCTTGGACTAGATGTCCATAGCCGTGTCTATAAAACGTGAAAAAACCACATATTTTAGAGCCAGTAAAAGTCAAAAATTTTGTACGTGCCCACCTACAATTATCTTTAAATATAAAATACAATTTACAGTATTTATTCAGTTAAAATTAGCTAAGAAAAGACGTCCACGGCCATGTTTATAAGAAAAGGAGAAACAAAATTTTTTATTGTTGTGTAGAAAGAGCTGAGATTGGACTAATGTATGCACAGGATGCCCGAAAGAGCTTCAACTGGTGGATGGAGAAGCTGGTGTGGTTGCTTGCAAGAGCGCATGTGAAGCTTTTGGTCTGGACGAGTACTGCTGCAGTGGGGAGTTTGGGAGCGCACAAACTTGCCGGCCTTCTTTCTATTCCACTATCTTCAAGACGGCTTGCCCCAGGGCTTACAGCTATGCATACGATGATGGGTCAAGCACTTTTACCTGCAAGGCTTACGACTATTCCCTAACCTTTTGCCCCACCGTTTCAGGGTCAGTTTCAACTCTTAGCTAGGTTCTAATGGATTGATTTTTGTTTTTACACCAAAAAAAAAGCAAAAATATTTGATAATATTTCTTATGTTACTTGCTAATGCATAATCTGAATTACATGTATGATATTCCTCAGTATTTACGGGATCAGAAGATCCGGTGGTGTTCTATCCACACAATCTAATGGTGAGCGCAGTCCAGGAGAGGAAGGAGGAATACCCTCCTCTAATTCAAATTCTCTCTTCTCGCACTTGCCTTGTTTTCTTTTTATCCTCTTGGCATTAGCCTTTTACGTATGATCCTCCAAAAATACTTGCTTTTGCTTCCTTGTGGATGGTTCTTGCACTTTGAAATTCATTTATTTCACCACCTGAATAGAAAATATTGTCTCGAGAATAAGCCTTCAAAATGCACTTGGAAGTGTAATTATTTACCTAGCTAGTTCAATTACGGCACTACTATACCATAGAGGCAACTATTAATCAGAAATGCAATAAAGAACAGTTTTCAGACATTGATGCATTAATTGACATCAACACCATCAACACCATTCCTCACATTGCTACAAGGAGTAGCTTTGTCATTTACACAAATGCGTCTAACCAAGGTTATTGGGGAGTTATTTTGACTAAGAAGTAGCATATGCTTCAAAGCAATTGAGAGTGCATGAGAAGAACTATCTACCCATAATTTAAAATGAGGAGTAGTTTTTTTGCACTTTGTAGAGGCACTACTTATATAGAGTTAGGCTTGAGATATACACTGCACAGGCCAAATGGAATTGATAACTTTCGAGATAATAATTCATAATATATTAAAAATGGAGAACAAACAGAATAAGGGCTTAACCACTCAAGGCGTTAATAGCTAATAAAAAAATACATGTAAGGCACCTAAGTCTTGTCTCATGTACGTAGGACATCTTAAATTAGTCGAATTTGTAATGGAGACAAAGTTTAATCTAGTAATGACTCACCTTTAAATAGGACAATGAAAAAATTCACACAACATGTATAATTATCATTGACTCACCGATTTGTCTCAGAATATTTTATTATACCACTTGGCATTCATAGAATAATTTTCAAAGCAATACACCATATTTTCACATCACTAACATTACATTTAACACAAATTTCAAATTTATCTAGGTTTTAGCTTGCTTGTCGTCACCGGGGCCTTTATCCTGCAATCACAAATCACAAAAGCTCCTCCAACTCATGTTTCTTCTTCACTTCGTATACCTGACAAGAAGCATGGTTTTGCATGCCTGGATTATTTAACTATCCATTATAGTATTATAAGGCTTTGAGAAAATTATAGAAAATAAGTTAGACCTACCCAAAGTATTTTGTCAGTAAAACAAACGAAATACAGTTAGGCAAACAATGCTAGCAACTACAATGATATTAACACCCCGAGTTTAGTTAACCTAAGAGTAGAATTAGAAATTTTATGATCGAGTTGATTCATGTCTAAAGTTATTTGTCGGTAAGACTCAATCAATAAAATAGATCGAAACAACCCGTTTGGTGTCATGAGAATAGAAGGCAATGTTAAATATTCGTTAAAGCACATCAAATATAAATAAAAGTAAGAAAGAAAATAACTACACTAAGCTCAAATGTGTGTAGCATTTATCTATCCTCCTACCAAAGTTAACTCAAGATTGCAAGACCTATATCTATAATATGAAATATGTCAATAATGAATGTTACTGGTCTAAAAAATAAGTAGTTCAAAATGACAAATAAGTATTCCAATACCCACAAAAACATAAGGAACTTTAACATTAGCTCACAGTAGGTGGTAAACAAACATACTTAAACAAGTGCCGGCGTGGAAGCAAGGCTAATATTCATATTCATGCATACAACACTTTCATTCTCACATCCTCTATATTACACCTAACACAATACCCAAGTGGTAAAAAGAACAGTTAATTTAGTGTCAAAAATTTTGAAAATGTGCTGCATTACGTAGTACCCTCATACTCCGCACAACTTTAAGGTTTGGTGGAGTATTAGTGCGGTCCATACATCTTGTACACACTATTAGTCGTAAAAGCCGTAAACCCTCATATTTATACATATAGGCTTAGGAGAGGACTTAAGACTTAGTTTCTTGATATTATCTTTCAAAAACCAACAAGGGGTCTCAACTTTGAAGTTTTATTAAGCAATTATAACAAATACGGCTAAATGACCTGACATATGAGGTATACGATAAAATTCCGCCGATGCCGTTGTACATCTAAAACATGGTTAAATTTGACATGCAGGGAGTCATGTAGAGATCAAACAAAGGGAGAGTCCTAGGACCTGTGGTCCAAGCTCCAACCACATCAACACATGTATGGTAAGCTCAGACTCCGTAACCTACATCGAAACCCACGGCCAAGTAAAATACTAACATATCTATATAATGTAGACTCGTGGTATGTGCTCACATCAACAATGTTTCCTAATAAAGAAGACTGCTAAATAAACCTACAACTAAACATACAGCATGCAAATCGAGACATAAACAATAAAAAATAAATAAATAAATACACTCATCAAAACATAGATTAATAATAATTGCCTCAAAAGAAATAATATTCTATTCATAAAATAATAATATCATTATAAAGTATAAATACACAGCTAAACATGAGAAAATATCTCTATATACTCGTGTTAGTAAACATAAAAATAATTAAATAAATAAATACATAACCATTCAATAAATAAATGAATAATTAGTTAATATTAATTAATCATGATTAATAATAATATCATAGTTTTCTAATATAGAATACATAATTAAATACAAATAAATAATAACATACACACAACCAAGAAATAAAAAAATATATAAATACAATTTAGTAAACATAAATAAGACTAATATTAATAAGTAAATATAATATTAATAATAACAAATAATCATGTACACATTCATCATATACGATAAACATATAAATGATAAATAAATAAACAATATGGAATAAATAAATAAAAACACTCATAACATCAAAATATCCGGCATATTGTTAATATGTATCTAAACTAATGAGCAAAACCGAACCGAATCGAGTCCACCCAAATGAGTGGACCGAGTCTAGCGGAGTTGACTTAGTCGAGTCGGACAATAGTGTTGGGCCAAGTAGCTGGACACGGACACAGCCTCGGGCGTGACCACAGACACGAATGGGTGAACAAGACTTGTTCAGGGGGACGCAAACACGAGCATGCAGATGCGAACATAGGTAACCGGGTCCGACGGCGTAGGCATTGCCCGTTGCTGGAAATCACCAACAGCAGTGTTGCTTAGGTTGTCGCCAGTCAAAATCGATGACCATGTAGACAAAGATCCTAGTAGTGGTGGCAATAGAAAAAGTCTAGCCACTGGTTGGCTGAAAAAACGTCGGAAAGTGGGTAAAATTGCCACGAATGCAGCTACGTCGCCAATGGCTATCGCACCTAGGACAGTGGTCGTGGGTGGTCTTAAAGTGGAGATCTCGGTAAGATGAAGCTATGTGGGTGGTCAGATCAGCCAGAGGTGGTTCCCAAGCACCAGAAAATAGCTCGAACAGTGGTAGCGATGAAGGGAATCGACTGTAAAAATACTGTCATTAGCGGCGACTGTGGTGAACCGAAGATAGTCTTGGGGTGTCAGTCTGGTGGGATGGGAGGGTCGGAGACTTGCTAGTAGTGAACCGACGTGTAAAGACAGAATATATATATATATATATATATATATATATATATATATATATATTCGACTCGGTCGGGGAAGGGTCGAACATTGGATAATAATAATAATTATTTATATTATATTCTCTACCCGGTTAAATATTATATTTTATGTTTTACCCGGTTACCCAGTTAAATGAAATGCTGGTGTTGGGGTATTTTCCCATACCCTAGCCGTCATTTTCATTTTATTTTATGAGGGGGATGTCATCCTCACCCTAGCCACCTATTTCTCCTCTTCCTCACCCAAGTCATCATTCTCATCTTCTTCTCCTTTCTCTCCTTTTGGCTATCCTCTCTTGGAGACATTCTTACACCTCGTCTTCATGTCATGTTCGGTATGCTTTCGTTGTCATTCTTTTACTCATTTTGGTTGCTCTTTTATTTTCATGTAAACTTGCAATTCATGACCGCCATACAAATTATTGCTGTTTCATCAATTCTATAATGACTGTGAATATATATATATATTCGAGGCGGTCCGGGAAGGACCAAACGCGGTACGGGAAGGACAAAACGTTGGAGAACTATTATTATTCTCTACCCAGTTAATTCTACCAAATTAATATATTTTATTATTTACCTGGTTAAATGAAATACGAGTGTAGGGGTGTTTTCACATACCCTAGCCATCATTTTCATTTTTATAATTTTGAAAGAGGAAGTCATTTTTATAATCTTCCTCGCCTTAGCCGCCTAGTTCTCCTCTTCCTTACCAGTGCTTCTTCCTTCCTTGGTTATCTTTCCTATCTCCCTCTTCTTAATTTTCTTGCATACATATTCTTTTAATTGATAATAAGCTTGATAAACATGAGAAATAAAGTCTAAAATCAACAATAAACAACTAAAACTAAATTGTAAAGTGAAATTCACCATGGCCGACGAGTGCAAGAATTTGGGCAAGCATGGGCAACTGTAAACAATTGCAAGGCAGCCGCTCACACCCCTGACGACCTCTCTGGCTTCTGGGTCAAAGGGATGGCTCACCTGGACCCTTGCTACCGATGGTTGGTGGAGTTACAACAGTTTGTGGGCAGAATTTCAAGGATGAATGCTGATTCCAGACACCTATACGAGTTCGCCGGCCAAGGCTCACGCCGTGCATGCTCACAACACTTGGCCTTGACGTTGGGTTATCATGCAGGGACAAGGGAAGAGTTCTCGGTGGTGCTGCTGGCTGGATGGAGATCATCTCACAATCCCAGCGATGCTGCTGGCCAAGAGTCGTGTCTTGGTGCAGAACAGAGTTTGGACATGGATAGTTGTTGTAAAGCACGAGCTTTATGCTTCGAAATGGATTGCTAGGGAAGGGAAGCAGTTAGGGAAGGAAGTGATCTGGTTTTTGGTTAAAGAAGAAGGCGTTGGTTGGGACCTGTTTTTTGGTGTAAAGAAGAAGGTAGGAGAAGAAGGACGTTGGGGAAGAAGAAGATGGCAGTTTTATAAATATGGGTTGACTCAGTAGTGACTCTAGTTAAAAATAATACTAACTCGTAATAAATCTTTAAAAATAATTATTCTAATGGGTTATAGGTTAAAATTATTAAACTAATTAATTATTGTATGAAATTGCCATCAGTAATAAAAATACTGTAATGATAAACGGTAGATAATTAATCGGCATACAACAAATGATTAAATTAAATTAGAGGGTTATAAGTGATTAATAAAAAAATAATTTTACATTTACCATATTAAATTTAATATTAGGTAAATAAAGTGATTATTTTAATAACAAATTAGTAAGGTGGAAAATGGGTTATCAAACTATAATCAGGTAAAAATCACAAGCGTCAAACTTAAATAGCATAACGAAAATAAATAAAGTTCGAAACTTTATTGAGTTGAATAATTTAAAATAATTGTATTAGTAATATCTTTGAATTAGAATAAAAAATTTATTTTAAATAATTTAATAAAACAACTTAATTAATTAAATTGCTATGAATAATAATAGAGATTAAAAATTATAACCGTAAACTAAATCATCAAGATCGGGGCTAAGTAATTATCAGTGCAGAGGTAAATTAAATACTTGTTTATCAGTTAATAATTATTTTATCAATTGTTAAGTATTAATTATGATTTGGATAATTAATTTAAATGATTTATCTCATGAATAATTTTATATTTTATATTGTTGAATTGTAATAGTGATATATATATTAGTCATTTAGTTGCATCCATTTCTATTCGAATAAATTATACTTATGTATAATTTTATGTTCTCGTTCAGATTAGGATCATTAGTCACAGCTGCATGTTTACTTACAAACTATCCGAGTCTTGGATAATTATTTGAAATATTGTATTTACCCTTGTTGGCAGCCCAAGTTGGCCTGAGCCCAGATTCGACTACCATGCACCGAGTACAATCGGGGTTAAGGAATTGACTCAGTCCAACACGGGGCCGCACCCTTAAAATTACTATGTGGGAGTCTTGGTTGACTTGAGTATCTAACCACCATGCGCTGAAACGCAACCGCGGTCGACTCAATTCGGCACAAGGCAGCACCCCATGAAAGATTGAACACCTGCCCCCATGCCAAAAGGGGTGACAGGGCACAATGGCGCAAGATGGCTCATTATGCACTTATGATACCGAGAGGGTGAGTCAATGGCAAATATCGGTAACTACATGCCGTGGGCCAGGTAGCGTGTGTGCGCATGCATGGGATGGTAGCTGGATGGGGTGGCCACCCCTCCCAGCATATAACGAGCTCGACATAGGCTCATAACAACTAAAAGACTCTTGAAACGATAATAGGGATTTTATTGACTTGTTTCATTTAATTATGTGGCTTAATAGTTTTATCACTAATGCGGAATTGCCTCCGCAGGTGAGTAGCTTTGGACTGAAGAATAGAAGTGTGGTTGGTGGTTCTTTTACCAACCTAGGTATGGTGAATTGATAATAAATTGGACTTCCTATTTACCCTCTTGTGTTATAATTGTGGCTATGGGAAACGGTCCGAGACTGTGAGACTGTTATTTTATATATTGTCATATGCTATCAGAACATGTTTTATTTTTATGATTTATAAATTCTAGACTTATTTGCAGTATTACAATTCATGTTCTGGAATGTTATGTTTACTACAAATTATATTTTTAAGTAACACCTGGTCCGGTTTGGGCGGGTCATTACAGGTGGTATCAGAGCCAAGTTTCCCACAAGCTCACACTATTATGACTCAAGTACCTTGTTGAAAAGTCCAATAATTATCTTTTCCCATTGTGTTGTGTTTTGAATTAACAAATTCATTCACTAATAAACCTAAGTCATAACTGAAAAAGAACATATTAATGAACCATGATGGAAAATTTTTGACGTTTCAGATGGCAGGCACTCGTAGACAGACAAACCAATCTACTCCGTCAAATTTGAACATAGAGAATGTATTGGCCCAAATCCTGATGGCCATACAGGGACTGGCATAGGCTTCAGAAAGCACAAATTTTGTGTTTCAGAATATTATTCAGCAGTTGCCAGGAGTGGTAGCTAGGGAATGGAGCCTCAAACTCAGTAGCGGGTCCAAAAATCACCCCAGATGGTGGTCAGGGAAGTGCCCAAGGGCGAGGTAGGGTTAGCTGATCTGGGCAATTAAGGGGAGCATCCAAACCTAGTGCCACCGGTAGTTCGACAAGTGATGCTACCAGCTGTTGATGATAGTGACCGTTACACTGTGGAAAAGTTCAGGAAGAATGGAGCTAAACTATTTATCGGAGGGATCGATCCAATGAAGGCGGAGAGCTGGATAGACATTACTGAAAAAGCTTTTAGGGCTCTATCTGTGCCCCACCGCCATCAAGTGTGGTTGGCAACATGCATGATTGAAGAAGAAGCATCTTACTGGTGGAAATCCATGGAAAAAACCACATTCCATCGACGTAAGATTTCTTTCATCACCTGGGCGAAATTTGTGGCAACTTTCAATGGACAATACTTTCCAGAGCTCATTGTCCAGAAGAAAGCACTTGAGTTTGCCATTGACCTAGCACCTTGTGTAACACCAATTTCTAAAGCACCATACCGCATGGCTTCAGCAGAACTCAAGGAGTTAAAGAGTCAACTAGAAGAGTCGTTGTAGGTAGGTTTCATCTGACCAAGTACTTCACCCTGGGGAGCCCCTGTTCTTTTTGTGAAGAAGAAAGATGGATCACTTCGGCTGTGTATTGACTATCGACAAACTCAATCAAGTGATCAGTCAAGAATCGATACCCCTTACCGAGGATTGATGACTTGTTTGATTAGCTAAAAACAGCTGGAGTATTTTCTAAGATAGACTTGCGGTCTGGTTATCACCAGATGCTGAGTAAAGGAGTCAGACATATAGAAAACAGCTTTCCGAACTCGGTATGGACATTATGAATTTTTGGTCATGCCTTTTGGTCTGACAAATGCACCAGCGGCCTTTATGTCACTCATGAACAGAGTATTTCATGCATACTTGGACACAGTTTATTATCGTGTTTGTGGATGACATTCTGGTCTATTCAAATAATGAAGAAGAGCATGTGAAGCACCTGTCCATTACTCTTCAAGTTCTGAGAGAACATCAACTGTTTGCCAAGTTCTCAAAGTGTGACTTCTGGTTGAAGGAGGTAAACTTCCTTGGTCATATAATCTCAAAGGCTAGAGTTGCAGTGGATCCATCAAAAGTGAAAGCAATCACTGATTGGTCACAACCCAAGTCAATCACTGACATCAGAAGCTTTCTTGGTTTAGCGGGTTAGTACAGGAAATTCATTAAAGAATTCTCCTTAGTAGCATCGCCGATGACCAAACTCACATGGAAGGGAGTCAAGTTCGAATGGAGTAGTAAGTGTGAGGTGAGTTTCCAGTCTCTGAAGGATAGTCTAACAACTGCACCAGTCTTGACACTGCCAAATGGTAATGAAGGATTTGTAGTCTTCAGTGATACGTCCCTGTTGGGTTTAGGATGTGTCCTTATGCAGGGAGGTAAAGTAGTGGCCTATGCCTCTCGTCAATTTAAGATTCATGAGCAAAATTATACAACCCATGACTTGGAACTGGCAATAATGGTTTTTGCACTGAAAATTTGGAGACACTACTTGTATGGAGCCCAGTTCAAAGTCTTCACTGACCACCAGAGTTTGAAGTATATCTTCACCTAGAATGACCTTAACCTTCGACAGAGGCGGTGGATAGAATATTTGAAGGACTACGACTTCCAAATCTTATACCATCTAGGGAAAGCGAATGTGGTAGCAGACGCGTTGAGTCGGAAGGGCAAGGTGGACAAAAGTCAGCAGCTAGCTAGACTTTGGGCCATGTCTAGCAGAAGTGGTGGCTATCAACCCTGTGGAGCAACTAACAGGATTACTGGCAAATTTGGTTATTTCCAATGATTTGGTTGATCGTGTTAAACTAGCACAAATGGGTGATGAGGAGCTGAATGAAATGTTGGACAAGATTCCTGACATTGTAGCTGATTCCAATAGTGTGATCAGATTTAGAGGAAGGTTGTGTGTACCCAAGGATGATGCACTGAGGCGGAATATCTTGGAGGAGGCTCATCGCTCAAAGTTCTCGATACACCCTGGAGTTACTAAAATGTATCAGGATTTAAAGCGAACCTACTAGTGAATTGGGATGAAGAAGGATGTTGTGGATTTTGTCTCTAAGTGTTAGACTTGCCAACAGATCAAAGCCCAACATCAATTACCTGGAGGACTATTGCAACCTTTAGAAATACCAACTTGGAAATGGGAGTGTGTCACATGCGATTTTATTGCAAAGCTCCCAAGGACTCAGAAGAAGCATGACTCCATATGGGTGGTTGTGGACCGACTAACTAAGGTAGCTCACTTTATCCCCACGAAATCAATGAGAACTGCGGAATACCTGGCAGGATTGTATGTCGACAATATTGTCAAGTTGCATGGGATTCCAAAGGAGATAGTCTCCGACCGAGATCCCCTATTCACCTCACATTTCTGGGAAGCTTTCCAAAAAGCCATGGGGACCCAAATCAAGCTGAGTACAGCATATCATCCCCAAACTGATGGTCAGAGTGAGAGGACTATTCAAACTTTGGAAGATTTGTTAAGAGCTTGCATACTTAACTGGGGAGGTGACTAGGAGAAACACTTAGCTTTGGCTGAATTTACCTACAATAACTCTTACCAAGCCAGTATAAGGATGGCACCATTTGAAGCCTTATATGGTAGGCCCTACAGATCTCCATCGTGCTGGCTAGAGTCTACCGAGGTAGTTATAGTCGGGCTAGAGATGGTGAGAGAAGCAACTGAAAAGGTGAAACTCATTCAGCAAAGGCTTAAGGCAGCTCAGGATCGATAGAAGAGTTACGCAGATACTCGAAGGAGGGACCTAGAGTTCCAAGTTGGGGAGTTTGTGTACCTAAAGACATCTCCTACGGAAGGGGGTGATCAGATTTAGAACATCAGGGAAGTTGAAGCCAAGATTCATAGGACCGTTTCCAATCGTGGATCGAGTTAGAAATTGTGCATATAGACTAGCATTACCACCAAGCCTAGCTGGCAGTACACAATGTTTTCCATGTGTCAATGCTAAAGAAATATGTACGAGATGAAGATCATATAATCACAAATTTTGAAGACTTAGAGCTACAATCAAATTTAACCTATGAGGAAAAGCCGATTCGCATCCTAGCAAGGGAAATAAAGACACTCAGGAACAAGGAAATTCCTTTGGTAAAAGTATTGTGGAAAAATCAGGGGTCAGAGGAAGCTACATGGGAGACTGAACAAGAATTGACAAGGAAATACCCTAGCCTATTCGTGGCATAAAATTCTTATAATTGTAGTAGCATGAACTGATCCCAAAGATAAAATTAATTATGATTGTTCTGTTACCCGTTATGATATTTCGCGGATGAAATATTTCCAAGTTGGGGAGATTGTAAAGACAATGAGAAAAAATAATATATTCGACTCGGTCGGGGAAGGACCGATCGTTGGAGAATTATTATTATTCTCTACCCTGTTAATTCTATCAGGTTAATATATTTTATTATTTACCCCGTTAAATGAAAAACGGGTGTAGGGGTGTTTTCACATACCCTAGCCGTCATTTTCATTTTTATAATTTTGAAAGAGGCCGTCATTTTTGGTGTAAGGGCCCGTCTTCCTCATCTTAGCCGCCTAGTTCTCCTCATCCTTACCGGTGCTTCTTCCTTCCTTGGGTATCCTTCCTATCTCCCTCTTCTTAATTTTCTTGCATACATATTCTTTTTAATTGATAATAAGCTTGATAAACATGAGAAATAAAGTCTGAAATCAACAATAAACAACTAAAACTAAACTGTAAAGTGAAATTCACCATGGCCGACGAGTGCAAGAATTTGGGCAGGGATGGGCGACTGTAAACAATTGCAAGGCAGCCGCTCACACCCCGACGACCTCTCTGGCTGCTAGGTCAAAGGGATGGCTCGCCGGACCCTTGCTGCCGATGGGCGGTGGAGTTACAGCGGTTTGTGGGCGGAATTTCAAGGATGAACGCTGGATTCCAGACACCTATACCAGTTCGCCGGCCAAGGCTCACGCCGTGCATGCTCACAGCGCATGGCCTTGACGTTGGGTTGTCATACAAGGAGAAGGGAAGAGTTACCGGTTGTGCTCCTGGCTGGACAGAGATCACCTTGCAGTCCCGGCGGTGCTGCTGGCCAGGAGTCACATCTTGGTACGGAAGAGAGTTTGGACGTGGATAGTTGCTGTAAAGCACGACCTTTATGCTTCCAATTGGATTGCTAGGGAAGGGAAGCAGTTAGGGAAGGAAGTGCTCTGGTTTTGGGTTGAAGAAGAAGGTGCCAGGACCTGTTTTCTGGTGTAAAGAAGAAGGTAGGAGAAGAAGGACGTTGGGGAAGAAGAAGATGGCAGTTTTGTAAATATGGGTTGACTCAATACTAACTCGAGTTAAAAAATAATACTAACTCGTAATAAATCTTTAAAAATAATTATTCTAATGGGTTATGGGTTAAAGTTACTAAACTAATTAATTATTGTACAAAATTGCCATGATTAATCATAAAATACTGATAATGATAAACTATCGATAATTAATTAGCGTACTACAAGCGATTAAATTAAATCGGAGAGTTATAAGTGATTAATAAAATAAAGATTTTACCTTTACCATATTAAATTTAATATTAGGTAAATAAAGTGATTATTTTAATAACGAGTCAGTAAGGTGGAAAATGGGTTATTAAACTATAATCGGGTAAAAATCACAAGCGATCGAACCTCAATAGCATAATGAAAATAAATAAAGTTCGAAACTTTATTGAGTTGAATAATTTTAAAATAATTGTATTAGTAATTTCTTTGAATTAGAATAATACAAATATATTTTAAATAATTTAATCGAACAACTTAATTAATTAAATTGCTATGAATAATAATAGCAATTAAAAATTATAACCGTAAACTAAATCATCAAGGTCAGGGTTAAGTAATTATCACCGCAAAGGAAAATTAAATACTTGTTTGTCAGTTAATAATTATTTTATCAATTGTTAAGCATTAATTATGACTTGGATAATTAATTTAAAATGTAAAGTAGGATTTAAATGATTATATACACATGAATAATTTAATATTTAATATTGTTGAATTGTAATAGTGATATATGTATTAGTCATTTAGTTGCATGCATTTCTAATAGAATAAAATTATACTTATGTATAATTTTATGTTCTCGTTTAGATTAGGATTGTTGGTCACAGCTGCAAGTTCACTTACGAACTATCCAGGTCTGTATAATTATTTGAAATGTTGTATTTTGCCTTGTTTGCAGCCCTGGTCGGCCTGAGCCCAGATTCGACCACCATGCACCGAGTGCAACCGGGGTCAAAGAATTGACTCAGTCCAACACGGGGCCGCACCCTTAAGATTACTATGTGTGAGTCTTGGTCAACTTGAGTATATGACCACCATGGGCTGGAACGCAATCGGCGTCGACTCAATTCAGCACAAGACAGCACCCCCTGAAAGATTGAACACATGCCCCCATGCCGAAAGGGGTGACAGGGCACAATGGCGCAAGACGGCTCATTATGCACTTGTGATACCAAGAGGGTGAGTCAATGGCAAATATTGGTAACTACAGGCCGTGGGATACGTAGTGTGTGTGCATATGCATGGGATGGTAGCTGGATGGGGTGGCCACCCCCAGCTATAACGAGCTCAGCATAGGCTAACAATAAAAGTTGCTTGAAACGATAATAGGGATTTTATTGACTTGTTTCATTTAATTATGCGGCTTAGTGGTTTTATCACTAATGCAGAATTGCCTCCGCAGGTGAGCAGCTTTGGAATGAAGAATAGAAGTATGGTTGGTGGTTCTTTTAGCAACCTAGGTATGGTGAATCAATAATATATTGGACTTCCTTTTTACCCTCTTATGTTATAATTGTAGCTATGGGAAATGGTCCGAGACTGTGGGAAGGTTATTTTATATAGTGTCATATGCTTAAATGATTTTATGATTTAAAAATTCTAGACTTATTTGCAGTAGTACAATTCATGTTCTGGAATGTTATGTTTACAACAAATTATATTTTTAAGTAACACCCGGTCCGGTTCGGGCGGGTCGTTTTAAATTAGTGGTTGTTTTGTTTTGTTGTTGCTGCTTCAACGTCTTATGCTATGTAATTGGTTGGGTTAGGATAGTTAAGTTGCAGTCCCTTGCGTCTTATGATGTTTGTGCATGGGGTTTGAGAGTGGGCAACACTGTGGGGGATTCCAGACATCCATACCAGTTCGCCGGCCAAGGCTCACACCGTGCATGCTCACAGCGCTTGGCCTAGATGTTGGGTTGTCGTGAGGGATGAAGGGAAGCGTTCCCGGCGGTGCTGCTGGCCGGACGGTGTCGCCTTGCATTCCTAGCGGTGCTGCGGGCCAGGCGTCGTGCAACTTGGTGCAGGGCGGTGTCGCCTTGGTTAGTTGCTGTAATTCACGAGCTTTAGGCTTCCAATTGGATTTCTAGGGAAAGGAAGCAGTTAGTGAAGGACAGGATCTGGTTTTGGGTTGAAGAGAAATACATCGTGGTCTGTTTTGGTGCCAAAGATGAAGGTAGGAGAAGAGAAGAGCGTGGGGAAGAAGAAGATGGCAAATCTGTAATATATGCTTGACTCGACACCGACTTGAGTTAAAAATAATATTAACTCGTAATAAATCCTTAAAAATAATTATTCTAATTGCTTATAGGTTAAAGTTGCTAAACTAATAAATTATTGTTCAAAAGCACCATGAGTATTAAAAATATGGTAGTGATAAATAGTCGATAATCAATCGACATAGTACAAGCTATTAATTTAAATCGGATGGTTATAAGTAATTAATAAAATATGATGTATATGAAATGCAAAATATGATGTAATATGATGTTATATGTTGAATTGGCAGGGCCACCCTTACTTTCACTTTTGGGGGAGATTCTATTTATTTTATTTTATTTTATTTAAAATTTTTAATAATTTTATGGCAATTGTTGTTGGTATGTAAATTTGTTGACATGTTATCCATATAGTAGCATGTTAGGTTTATTTTTGTGCATTCATCCATGCACAGGGGTAGATATCTTCCATCTCGAGATGTCGACAGTAGATCTGCAAGGTTGACCAGTGACATTCCTGTTTGGTTCCCGAGCGTGAACCAGATTTGGGGTGTTACATCATGCATGCACATACATGTAGACTAGCATGGGTATAGTATTGTTTCATTACTCAGACTAGGAGGAAATGTTGATGAGACAGCCCATAACACAGAAAGGCAACTATTCAGGTCTATTTATGACGTTATTTGGTAAGTTTTATGAATCCTTCAATGTTTTTGTATGTCAAATTGATTAATTAAATCGTTGTTTGATGCTTTGGCATGTGGAATAAACTTAATATGGTTAAGTAGTATAGATATTGAAATGGAAAGTAAAACATGTTGGTTTTTATATATTTCATAAATTGTTAAGTCCAATCAATGGCAGGGCCTATGCTTACCTATAAATAAATTGGGATCGGTTAAACTGATGGGTCACACGAATAAAACTTCGGACATCAATTCTAAGGTAATGTCAGAGTTGGAGGCTACTGTATATGCAGTGCTTATGATCTTAATATGGGGAGGTCAATGGCAGGTGGTGTGGCCAGCAAGCCACACATATCCCGAAGAGTTTTATTACGAACTCAAATAATTACTCACAATGATGAGTGGATGATATATGCAAGTAGTAATTAAATAACTATAATGTTTTCAATGCTTATTTATAAATTGACTAAGAAGTATGGAGAAACTCATATCTAGAAACCAGTCTATATTGTTATTTAAATAGTTTAACTTAGATGGTTGAGGACATATAAGAACTTATGTGAGATAATCGACCTGTAGATGTAAGTAGATTGAAAATAAGGGCTGAGGATGTGTAAGAATTCATGTCAAGAAATCAGATCTCAAAGCATAAGTTGATATAAGATTAACTAAATGGTGTTTGATTGATCTAATGATGAGTAAATTGATTATCTATATTGTGGATATTTACAATTAATTAATATATGATTATATTGTTTGGATTTGATGTCAATTACTTTATGTTGAGATTTATTTGTGATTAATCGTATTTTCTTATTATTGTTTACTACATATACAAGTAGAGACTCAATACCTATTTTGGTACTGAGCGAACAATTTCTATTGTTTGCAAGTAGTGGAGATTCAAGCTAAGTGACCGGATGGAGGAATCAACACTTAGAGTTTTATTTACTATCATTTTATGATTAGTTGAACTGTAACACCATGATTACGGTTCACTAAAGGACCGAACTAGAAACATTACAATCGAGTCAAGTCATGTATAAAGTTATTGGTTGGTAAGACTTGATCGATAAAATATGTTGAAACAACCTTCTTAGTGTTATGAGAATGGAAGGCATTGTTGAATACGTGTCAAAACACATTAAATATAAGTGAAAAAAATGCACTAAGCTAAAAATAGAACGAGTGTTACTGCTTTGGAAAATAATTAATACAATCTGGCAAATCGGTTTTCCTTTACCCATGAAAACTTATAAAACTTCAAAATTGCCTCACATTGGGCAGTCTGCATACATACTTAAGCAAGTCTCAGCTCGCATGCAAGACTAATGTTTATATTCATACATACAGTGTTTACACCCTCACATCTTCTATATTTCACCTGCCACAATATTGAGTGGCAACAGGAATAGTTAATTTAGTACCACAAATTCCAAAAATGTGCTGGGTAGTGTCCTCATACACACTACACTACCTTACGGTTTGAAGGAGTACTAGTGCAGTCCATACATACCTTCGTACCACTCATTCTCTTATTCATGAAATCTATAAAAGAAATACACGTACTTCTATAATAGATTTAGCGAATAGGCTTCTATCACATATTTGTGGATCATCAGTTCCAAAACCAGCAAAAGATCTCATTTTTGTAGTTTTATTAAACATGTAGAAAGAACAAGTAAATAGCCCGATATCGAAGGGATCCAAGAAAAGATAGCCGACATCGTATTACGTCTAAACAATGTTAAACTCGACACTTAGGGAGTCAAGCAGAGAGGGAGAGTCCTACAGACCTCTAGGCGTATCTGCACATCTACGGCAACTCGAACTCGAAAACCTACATCGGAACCCACTACTAAGTAAAATACTAACATCTCTATATGATGCATGCTCGTGGTGTGTGCTCATATCAATAATACATCATAATAAAAAAACAGTGCTAACAAACCTATAACTAAATGTGTGACAAATAAATAAAAACATGTGTAATAATAATAACAATAAATAAATAAATAAACAAGAAATGCACTCATAGATAATTAGATAAATAATAAATACATAGACATGAACAATACTCTAATCATAAAATAATAATATAATTATACTATATAAATATACGAGTAAATATCAATATATACTCATGTTAGTTAACATATCAATAAATAAATGTATAATAATTCAATAAATAAATAAATAAACAAACAAATAGTTAATATTCATTAATAAGGAATATTAATAATATCATAGTCATACAATACAAGAATACATAATTAAATACAAAAATAATAACATATACATAATAAACAAATATACATATATATACACAATTTAGTACATATAATAAGACTAATATTCATAAGTAAATAAAATATAAATAATAACAAATAATCATGTAAACATTCATCATATATTATAAACATATAAAGAATAATAAATAAATAATAATGAATAAATAAATAAAATAATAAATGAAGAAAAATAATCATAACATCCAATCATACTAAATCATATAAATATGCATCACAACTAACATAAAGATTCTCGAATTACTGAAAATGGTACATCACAACTAACAAATAAGCTAAACTGGACCGAATCAAGCTGAACAAGGCTGAATTGAATAGGCTGAACAAACCCGGTCTAGCTTAACAGGAAAATGGGCAAGGTTGGCTGGGCGGACTTGAACTAGATAGGCTGACTCAAACATGGGCTGGCGGGCTGGTGAATAGGATCAGGCAAGTGGATGTGGATGCGGACATGAAAGCGGGCAGGCGAACGCGATGCTGGTTACGGGCTGGTCCGGGAGCGGCGCTGTCCGTCACTAGAAAATGCCGATGGTAGCATGGCAAGGCTCGTAGTTGGTTGGGATCGACGGGCCATGCGACGAGGATCATGTTGGTGATGACGGTCATCGGAGTCTGACCAATGGCTGGCCAGAAATTGGCATGGAAGGAGAGGTATCGCCCTCGACGGCGATCACAACCATCTGGAAATATAACATGGTGAAGCGAGGGTTGACATGGATGCTCAGATCGTGCCACATTGGACAATTTGAATGTCCAGCAACTCGTGGTCTACTGAGACCACCTATGGGTATATGCAATATACATATGGACAGAAAGCTTGGATTGAGACCGTGCAAAGTTGAAACTAACTCTAGTCTTAAAAGGGATTCTATAGGAAGGAGTCTAGTCAAGAATGTTAAATAGGCCTTAAGTCATGAACTCAATCAAACTGGACCCACAGAGGCACAATCGAGTGATCCGAAATCCTTATGCTGTATGCAAATAAAATACCTAGAAAATCTTTGACGGATGCTAAATGCTCCAACAACCTAAATCTATGCCTAAAATCCTCGCTAACTCATAAAAATCATATGTATACCTCGTGTATACACTAATAACTCATGCTCTACTCTATCATAACTGAAAATATCATACGCATGTCTGGCATGCTTAGCCTCTATAACATGGTTATATGGCCATCTGAACCTCATACTTATATTGTAAAAATTGTTCTAGCTCGAGCTCACTCAAACCAACTTGGGACTGGCCCTAATCGGGCAAACTACAAGCAGGTAAAACTCTTACTCGAAGTTGTGGTTGTGGGTGTTTAGATACTCATTTGCTAGTATTGCTATATTCCTAGTCTTTACAGGACTAGTAATCAATTCTTTGATTACTGTCATTTCTCTAATATATGTAGGTGTTTAGTCTTTTGACCGACATAAACTAACAGATCTAAAGGCTCATCGTGAGGGACTCATGTTGTATTTGTGTTAGTTACCAAAGTAGTGTTATATGAGATTGTGATGTAGTACATTACGAGAATAAGACCTAAAGTTGTATGAACTTGTATGATTTGGGATAAGTTAATTGATTATTGTTGTGCATATGTGTTTTATATATCGCTACATTATTTTATGGGGAAAACATAATTTGGGGGCACGATGAGGAGTTGACCAATTACATGATGAGGAGCTTACCAAGTACATGACACATATTGGTTTTACCTGCTGTGTGTGTGTGCACGCGTGTCTGTGGTAAAGAAAACATGGGTAGGAAGAGCATACAGTTCACACCACTAGACGACCCATGTGAAGTCTAGGCCTCGTAGAGGGTTAAGATCCACTTTTGTAAAGTATGTACAAAAATGGTCCAATGAATAGTTTTCAAAATTATAACAGGTAGTTATAGGACATATGAAAAGGAACCCAAAAGTGAAGGAACCTAAGGAGATCAAGGAATTCCAACAATATGATATAATAGTAATAATAGTAGTTCATAATAATTACTCAAACATGGTAGTTGGACTATTAGTAAATATTAGTGTTTGCATAGAGTACTTATTTTGATTAGGTTTGTGAAACCCGTGATTCGAATAAGAGTTTTATAGTATAAACGGGGCAGTTCGACTGTTATTTTCACTCGAGTCAAGTTTTAATTATGAGACAACCATTCGATTTTCTCACTAACCATTCATTTTTCTCACCCTGTCATCTATCTATTCCACACGTCTTACACTATCACCATCCTTCTCACCCAACTTTCTTCTTCTTTTTCATCCATCTCTTGTCCCCCACGATCCTCACTCGAGCCAGCCACAACCTTGTTGCTATTGCTGCATGACTGACAATTTGGTACGAAGTAAGAACTCACCTCCTAGACGCGAAGGCATGCTCGGAGCTTCTATGTAACGACCCGCCCGTTCCCAACCTCGAGCCAAGTGTTACTATATGAAACTAAGTGTCTCATAAATTAATTTTACATTAATTTTCAAGATTTTAAATAAATCCATAAGAAAAAAATTTAATATACAAATGCTCGGAATAATATAAGCCCCATGAACCAAACCAAAATCGCATTGCCATGCAAACCATTTCAAGAAAAGAATAGTCCAATAATAGAGTCCTCTAGTTGTCCCAACTCTACCCATCCTTAAATGCTCGTACCTACAGAGGCAATTCCACATTAGTGATAAAAACACTAAGTAGTATAATGACAAAAAATAATTAATATATTCCACAACATCTAAATTACATCTTTTAGTGATTATGAGCCTATGTTGAGCTCTTAATATGCTGGGAGGGTGGTCGCCTATCCAGCTACAATCCCATGTATGCAAACACACGCTACATAACCCTTGGTGTATAGTTACCGATATTTACCATTGACTTACCATCTTCGTATCACAAGTGCATAATGAGCTGTCATGTACCACTACGCCTTATCACCCCTTTCGGCATGGGGGTAGCTATTTAATCATTCAAGGGGTGCTGCCCTATGTCGAATTGAGTCAATAAATTAACCTTGGTTGCGCTCAGCTCATGGTGGTGGAATATAAACTCAAGTCGACTAAGACTCACACATAGTAATTTTGTTAAGGGTGCTACCTTGTGTCAGACTGAGCTAACTCTTGGACACCGGTTGCGCTCAGCGCATGGTGATAGAATCTGGACTCAGGTCGACCAAAACTCCAAAATCAAAATATATAACATTTCAAGTAATTATATGAACGTGGTATTGTGATGAGGAACCCGCAACTATGACAAATGATCCTAAAGCCTTCCCTTTGTGACTCAAATGTGCCCACAAATGATCCTGAGGATACTTCATTTAACATCAACAGAACTCTCTTTATATAGAAGAATATTTGTAGAATTCAAAAAGTCACTACATTAAATTTTATTAATATGTGCGGAATTCAAAAGGTCATTTGTGTGATAACGTAAAGTCACAAAGTAATTATTAAGTTAATATGAATGGATGTTAAATCCAAAAATATAATAAATATCATTAGACTGATATGCTAAAGGTCAAAATTGATAATTTATAATATTAATTTTTTAACAAAAATTAATTTAGTTAGATAATATTTATGGTTTGTTCTAAGATTTACAAAACCCTAATTCAGATAACCTATTTTTTTCAGGATTTTACAATCTCCTCGCTTAGGAATTTTCGTCCTCGAAAATATAATAAGGAGAAAAATTGATTTTCTTTTTAAGCATTGCCACTCATATACATAGCTAAAGTGGGGCACACTGTCCTATGACACTGTTATCTACATCGCATAGGTGTCCCATACTACCCATACTACCTACATAATACCTTAATTGTAAAGGCGTCCCATATATACTCATTGGTCTAAGTCTCACGTGCACCTAGCATGACACACAAATGGGACACCTAATATTACTTACCATGTAAAACGATGAAAATTAATTCTATAAAGTAATGAAATTTTACCTATGGGACAGTGGATTCTTAGACTTTCAACAAGATAATGATTGATTTGCATGGTTTCCTGGGAAACACAGTTCTGATACCACCTGTAATGACCCGCCCATTCCGAGCCTCAAGCCAAGTGTTACTATATGAAACTAACTATCTCATAAATTAGTTTTCTATTAATTTTTAAGATTTTAAATAAATCCATAATAATAAATTTAATTTACAAATGCTAGAAATAACCTAATCCCCATGAACCAAACCAAAATCCCATTGCCATGCAAACAATCACGAGAAAAGAATAGTCCAATAATAGAGTCCTCCAGCTGTCCCGACTCCACCCATGCTTCCATGCTCATACCTGCGGAGGCAATTATGCATTAGTGATAAAAACACTAAGTTGTATAATGACAAGAAATAATTAATATATTCCACAACATATGAATTACATCTTTTAGTGATTATGAGTACATGCTGAGCTCTTAATATGTTGGGAGGGTGGCCGCCCATCCAGCTACAATCCCATGTATGCACACACACTCTACCTGGCCCTCAGCCTGTAATTACCAACATTTGCCATTGACTCACCCTCTTGGTATCACAAGTGCATAATGAGCCGTCTTGTGCCACTATGCCCTGTCATCCCTTTCGGCATGGGGGCAGGCATTTAATCTTTTAGGGAGTGGTGCCATATGTCAGATTGAGTCAATTGATTAACCTCGATTGTGCTCAGCGCATGGTGGTGGAATATGAACTCACGTCGACCAAGACTCCCACATGGTAATTTTTTAAGAGTGCTGCCCTGTGTCGGACTGAGCCAATTCTTTAACCCCAGTTGTGCTCGGCAGATGGTGTTTGAATGTGGACTCAAGCCGACCAAGACTCACAAATCGAAATATATAACATTTGAAGTAATTATACAAACATGGTATTGTAATGAGGAACCCGCAACTATGACACACGATCCTAAAGCCTTCCCTTTATGAGTCAAATATGCTTACCAACTGTCTTGAGGATATTTAATTTGACATCAACAGAACTCTTCTTTATATAGAAGAATATTTGTAGAATTCAAGAAGTCACTACATTAAATTTTATTAATATATGTGGAATTCGAAAAGTTATTTGTGTGATAACGTAAAGTCACAAAGTAATTTTTAAGTTAATACGAATGGATGCTAAATCCAAAAAATTTACAAAACCCTAAATCAAATAACCTAATCTGTTTTTTCTGGGTTTTACAATCTCCCCACTTGAGAATTTTTGTCCTCAAAAATATAATTAGGAGAAAAATTGATTTTCTTTTTAAGCATTGCCACTCATATGCATAGCTAAAGTGGGGCACACTGTCCCATGACACTGCTATCCATATCGCATAGGTGTCTCATACCACCCATACTAACTGTAAAATACCTTATATTGTAAACGCGGCCCATATATGCTCATGGGTTTAAGTGTCACGTGCACCTACCATGACACACATGTGGCACATCTAATATTACTTACCATCTAAAATGATCAAAATTAATTCTATAAAATAATGAAATTTTACCCATGGGACAGTAGACTCTTAGACTTTCAACAAGGTAATGATTGATTTGCATGGTTCCATGGGAAACACAGCTCTAATACCACTTGTAACGAGCCGCCCATTCCGAGCCTCAAGCCAAATGTTACTATATGAAATTAAGTGTCTCATAAATTAATTTTCTACTAATTTTCATGATTTTAAATAAATCCTTAATAATAAATTTAATATACAAATGCTCAAAATAATCTAATCCCCATGAACCAAACCAAAATCTCACTGCCATGCAAACAATCTCGAGAAAAGAATAGTCTAATAATAGAGTCCTCTAGCTATCCCGACTCTAGCCATTGTTCCATGCTCATACCTGCGAAGGCAATTCCGTGTTAGTGATAAGAACACTAAGTCGTATAATGACAAGAAATAATTAATATATTCCACAACATCTAAATTACATCTTTTACTGATTATGAGCCATATGTTGAGCACTTAATATGCTAGGAGGGTGGCCGCCCATCCGGCTAGAACCCCATGTATGCACACACACGCTACGTGGCCCTTGGCCTGTAGTTACCGATATTTGCCATTGACTCACCCCTTGGTATCACAAGTGTATAATGAGCCATCTTGTGCCACTACGCCCAATCACCCCTTCTGCCATGGGGGCAGGTACTTAATCTGTAACGACGTTACTTAAAAGTATGTAATAGATGTAACGATAATATTCTGGAACATGAATATTAATACAGCAATTAAGTTTGGCAATATATAAATCATATAAATCATAAAAATAAAGTATGTTCTCTAAAATATAAAGTAACCATCCCACACTCTCGTACCATTTCCCATAGCCACAATTATAACACAAGAGAATAATAAGGAAGTCCAATTTTATTATCAATTCACCAGACCTGGGTCACTTTTATTCTTTAGTCCAAAGCTACTCACCTGTGGAGGCAATTCGCGTTACTGATAAAAACACTAAGCCACATAATTAAATGAAATAAATCAATATAAGTCCCTATTATCATTTAACAAGTCTTTTAGTAATTATGAGCCTATGCCGAGCTCAAATTATGCTGGTAGGGCTGGCCACCCCATCCAGTTACCATCCCATGTATGCGCACACACGCTACATGTGCCTGCGGCATGTAGTTACCCATATTTGCCATTGACTCACCCTCTCGGTATCACAAGTGCATAATGAGCCTACTTGCGCCACTACGCCCTGTCACCCCTTTTGGCATAGGGGCAGGTATTCAATCTTTCAGGGGTGTTGCCCTGCCGAATTGAGTTTTATCGCATGGTGGTCAGATACTCAAGTCGACCAAGACTCCCACATAGTAGTTTCAAAAGTGTGGCCCCATGTCAGACTGAGTCAATTCTTTGACCCCGATTGCACTTGGTGCATTGCGGTCAAATCTAGCCTCAGCTGACCAAGGCTGCCAACTACGGAAAATGCAATATTTCAAATGATTATATGGACGTGGATAGTTTGTAAGTGAACTCACAGCTATGACCAACGATCCTAATCTGAACGAGAACATAAAATTATACATAAGTATAATTTTATTCGAGTAGAAATTCATGCAACTAAATGTCTAATATATATATCATTTTAAAAATATTAAATATTAAATTGTCGGAGAGACCTTCAGGAGAACGTGATCTCCTAATGCAAAATGAACCTCATGTCTGCGTTGATCAACATAACTTTTTTGCCTATCCTGAGCTGCTCTCATTCTCCTCCTGATCTGCATTACCACTTCCTGTGTCTATTGGATCGTCTCTGGCCAACTACTACTGGCTCGAGGCCCTATACCCATCACACAAGGGATCAACATAGTCTACCGTATAGTGCTTCAAATGGAGTCATTCTTATCATTGCCTGATAGCTGTTGTAATAGGAGAACTCCAATAGAGGTAGGTGCTCTTCCCAACTTCCTTCAGAATCCAAAATGCATGCTCGGAGTAAAATCTCTAGGATTTGTATGGTCCTCTCAATCTGCCCATCTGTCTGTGGGTGGAAAACGGTGCTGAATCTCAGTTCAATACCCATAGCTGCCTGGAAAGCCTTCCAAAATCAAGACGTGAACCTCGAAACCCTCTCTAATATGATCTCCCATGGTACTCCATGTAGCCTGACTAACTGGTCTCTTTACGGAGTGGCTGAAGCGGTCAGTGGGTAATCCATCCTGATTGGTATGAAATATGCGCTCTCTATGAGTCAATCTACTATGACCCATATTGCATCTTTATGTTGGCGGATCCTAGGTATACCAAGTACAATGTCGTACGCTATATTCTCCCACTTCCACTTTGGTACTTCCAATGGCTGTAGCATTCCAAACTCACTTCCAATGGCACACCAAACATCTGGCAACTGTGTCGTATACCTCTCTCTTCATTCCTGGCGACCAATATGTTTGCCGGACATCGTAGTACATCTTCACTCCACCTGGGTGCACTAAGCATCTTGACGCGTGAGTTTCGTGAAGAATCGTACATCGAAGTCCGGGACACTCTGGAACATTTGGCACAAAGAGTCGACTTCTAAGTCTGACTAACCAATCTACATCTTTGGTCAATTCCGGATGTGTTCCCTGCTCCAACCATTGCCTCAATTGTCGATCTACTTCCTGTACAATTCTGATCTGCTCCAATACATTCGGCTGAATGGTCAATCACACCATCATTCCAACCAATTTTCTCTGGCCTGTAGTGAATTGAGTCATTGACACTACTGCTAATCCTGTAGAGTTCAAAAAACTTGGCTTCTTGCTCGACGCATCTGCTACCGCATTCGCTTTGTCCTCATGGTAAACTATGTCAATCTTGTAATCTGTTAACATCTCTAACTATCTTCTCTGTCTGCTGTTCAAATCCTTCTATGTGAAGATGTATTTCAAACTCTGGTGATCTGTCAAAAGTCTAAAAGGCATTCCATACTCGTAGTGCCTACATATTCTAAGTGTTTAACAACTTGCCATGTTTCACGATATTGTGGGCCATGCTGGCCAGGTGTTACTCAAAATTTAACAAAACCAACCCTATAATGACCAGTCCTAACCAGACTGGGTGTTACTTAAAAGGTTACATGAATAATATGAAAGCAAATAAATCTAGCATTTCTAACTCAAAAGAACTTATGTTTCAAATGACAATGCATGAAGTAATTATCCCACAGTTTTGGGTCGTTTCCCATAGCCACATTTATAACACAAGAAAAGTAAAAAGAGAAGTCTGCTTATTATCTGTTCACCACCTGAGTTGGTAGAAGAACCACCCTGTCGTCTCTTAGTCTTTAGTTCTAGCTGCTAACCTGTGGAGGCAATTCTGCATTAGTGATTAACCACTAAGACATATAATTAAATAAAACAAGTCCATAAACTCCCTATCATTATCTATAATAATGGTTGTTGAGATCATTCCAACATGTCCATTTATTAGCTAATGGTTCAGTCCTGATGGGTCAGTCCACCATGTCCATCTAATGGCTGATGGGTCAGTCCATCATGTCCATTACCGGCTAGCGAGTCCAATCTGCCATGTCCGTTATCAGCTGGTGAGTCCAATCCACCATGTCCATTAGTTGGCTGATGGGTCAGTCCACCATGTCCATCTATTGGCTGATGGGTCAGTCCACCATGTCCATAATTGGCTGGCGAATCCAATTCGCCATGTACAATTTATTGGCTGATAGGTCAGTCCATCATGTCCATTATAGGCTAGCGAGTCCAATCCGCCATGTCCGTCATCGGCTGGTGAGTCCTACCCACCATGTCCGTAATTGGCTGGCGAGTCCAATCCGCCATGTCCAATTTATTCGCTAATGGGTCAGTCCATCATGTCCATTACTGGCTAGTGAGTCCAATCCGCCATGTCCGGTATCGGCTGGTAAGTCCAATCCACCATGTTCATAATTGGCTGGCGAGTCCAATCTGCCATGTCCAATTTATTGGCTGATGGGTCAGTCCATCATGTCCATTATTGGCTGGCAAGTCCAATCCGCCATGTCCGTTATCGGCTGGTGAGTCCAATCCACCATGTCCGTAATTGGCCGGTGAGTCCAATCTGTCAGGTTCAATTTATTGGCTGATGGGTCAGTCCATCATGTCCATTACTGGCTGGCGAGTCCAATCCGCCATGTTCGTTATCGGCAGGTGAATCCAATCCACCATTTCCATTAGTTGGGTGATGGGTTAGTCCACCATGTCCATCTATTCTATTGGCTGATGGGTCAGTCCACCATGTCCATAATTGGCTGGCGTGTCCAATCCGCCATGTCCAATTTATTGTATTATGGCTGTCAGGTCCATTCTGATATGTCCATTTTTGGATTATGAAGGGCGTAGCCAATGTCAGAGTGAGTCAATTCCTTGACCCCGGTTGCACTCGATACATGGTGGTCAAATTTGGGCTGAGGCTGACTAGGTTGTCCACAAGGGAAAATACAACATTTTACATAATTATACGGACCTGAATATTTCGAACTTGTAGCTACGACCAATGATCCTAATCTGAACAACGACATAAAATTATACATAAGTATAATTTTATTCGAGTAGAAATGCATGCAACTAAATGACTAATATATATATATCACTATTAAATTTCAACAATATTAAATATTAAACTATTCATGTGATATAATCATTTAAATCCTACTTTACATTAATAATCTAGATCACAATTAACACTATTCTTATTCATAACAATTTAGTTAAATAAGTTGTACAATTAAAATATTTAAAATAATTTGTATTATTCTAATTTAAAAATATTATTAATACAATTATTTTAAATTATTCGACTAAATAAAATTTTGAACGTTATTTATTTTCATTATGTTATTTAGGTTCGATGCTAGTGATTGCTACCCGACTATAGTTTAATCACCCATTTTTTATATTACTGACTCGTTATTAAAATAATCACTTTATTCAGCTAATAATAAATTTAATAGAGTAACGGTAAAGTCTTTATTTTATTAATTACTTATCACTGTCTGATTTAATTTAATCGCTTGTTGTGTACCGATTAATTATCGATCGTTTATCATTACCGTATTTTTATTACTTATGCCTAGGTCGATTTTATCCAATAATTTTTTAGTTTATGATGGTTACCCATAACCCATTAAAATGATTATTTTTAATGATTTATTACAAGTTAGTATTATTGTATTGAGTCAACCCATATTTACAAAACTGCCATCTTCTTCTACCCCAACGTCCCTTCTTCTCGAAACTTCATCTTTGCACCCAAAAACTAGTCTTGGCATCTTCTTCTTCAACCCAAAACTAGATCACTTCCTTCCCTAATTGCTTCCATTCCCTAGCAACCCAATTGGAAGCCTAAAGCTCGTGCATTTCAGCAACCATCCATGTCCAACTCTGTTCTGCATTAAGACACGACTTCTGGCCCGCAGCACCGTCGGGAGTGCAAATTTAACTCCGTCCGGCCAGCAGCACTACCGGGAACTCTTCCCATCTCCCTTCATGACTACCCAATGTCCAGACCAAGCGCTGTGAGCATGCACGGCGTGAGCCTTGGCCGGTGAACTGGTATAGATGTCTGGAATTCCTCCACAGTGCTGCTCCCTAAAACTCTGCCCATAACCAACTGTAATTCCGCCACCACCTGGAAACCAGGAACATGGTGAGCCCTCCCTTCGACCCAGCAGCTAGAGAGGACGTTGGGGTTGTGAGGGAATGCCTTGCAAATATTTTTACGGTCGTCCATCTTGCCAAAATTTCAGACTACTTGACCATGGACGGGATTCCAGTTTTCAGTTTAGTTCTTATCATTTATTTTTTATTTCAGACTTGATTTCTCATGATTATCAAGCTTATTATCAATTAAAAAGTCAATATGAATGCATGAAAATTAAGAAGACGAAGATAGGAAGGTTACCCAAGCAAGGAAGAAGCACCGGCAAGGAAGAGGAGAACTAGGCGGCTAAGGTGAGGAAGCCGCCCCTTACACCAAAAATGATATCCTCTTTCAAAATTTATAAAAATGAAATGATGGCTAGGGTATGTGAAAACACCCCTAGACCTATATTTCATTTAACCGGGTAAATAATAAAATGGGTAAATAATTAACAGGGTAGAATTAACCGGGTAAAGAATATAACACGTTCAGTCTTTGCTACAGAGTGTGAGTATGACTGCTACAAGTTTGAGGTCGTGTGTAGGGTAGGTACGCTCATACACCTTGAGCTGGCAAGATACATAATCTATAATCTTATTCTTTTACATCAAACACAACCTAAGTCAATCCTTGACGCACTTGTGTAAACTACAAAATCCTCATATCCCTCAGGCAATGTGAGGATAGGCGCCGAAGTCAATCTCCGCTCACACTCATCTGTCCATCTGAACCATTACTCTTTCCTTGTCAGTCGTGTAAGAGGGGCTGCTATGGAAGAGAATTCCTAGATAAACCGCTTGTAGTATCCAGCTTGGCCTAGCAAACTCTGAACCTCTATAGGTGTCTTCGACTGTTCCCACTGCACTACTGCTTCTATCTTGGCTGGATCTATTGAAATGCCTAATGCTAAGATGACATGGCTAAGAAAGTGCACTTTTGGCAACCAAAAACTACACTTTGAAAACTTCCCATCAATTTATGCTCTCTCAGTGACTGCAACACCATCCTCATATACTGCTTATGCTCTTCCTTGGACGAAGGATATACCAGTATGTTGTCCACGAAGTTGATCACAAACTGGTCCAAGTATGGACTCAACACTCTGTTCATCAACTGCATAAATTCTGCTAGGGCATTGGTCAATCCAACAAGCATGATCAAAAACTCGTAGTGTCCATATCTCGCCCTCAATGCTATCTTCAGAATGTCTTCTGCTCCAATCATCAAGTGGTAGTATCCTGACCTCAAATCAATCTTCGAGAAGAGACTGCTGAGCTCAACTGATCAAATAGGTCATCAATGTGAGGAAGAGGATATCTATTCTTAATAGTCGCATTGTTTACCATCCTGTAATTGATGCATAGACGCTGCTTCCATCCTTCTCCCTCATGAATAACACTGGTGCACTCCATGGGGAAACACTCGGTTTGATGAATCCTTGATCCAATAATGTTTGCTCAAGAGGTGCCATCCTGTATGGAGCTCTAGAAATTGGTGTTGTTCGAAGCATCAGCTCGGTGTCAAGGTCTACCTCTGTCTGGCAGTAATCTAGTAATCTCCTCTTGGAATACTTCACTGAATTCTCTGACCACTAGAATCTCCTCAATGCTCTGCTCGTCCCCTAAACCGCTCTGATCAGCCAAAACTAATGCTGCCATTATTAGCTCACTGCCGATATCCAGCTGTCTCACTGCATTTGGATAGGATATCCATCCTTGTTCTCTATCTCTGCCCTAACCTTGGAAGAAAATGCAGCATCTTCCGTGGCAGCAAGTCACCACCTTTCTTTGACAATCTATCACAGCTCCTTGCTAGGATATCCAGTTCATCCAAAATATCACGTGAAATTCTTGTAGCTTGAACAATATCAAACCTACTACAAGTTGTCACAGTTGAATCTCATAGGGACATTATGCATACACTCGCCCTTAGCTATCACACTACCAACAGGAGTGGACACTAATAGTGAATGTCCTAACTCTTCTATCTTACATCCAATTCTAGTTGTGTGCGTGTACGAAATAAAAGAGTGCGTGCGGCCAAAATCAAATAAGATTTGTGCAGGTACAAAGCCTATTGGAAGCGTACTTGTCACGACTGTCGTGTCCTCAAGTGCCTCTACCACAATGGCTACGCACATCTTTGCTGGCTATTGTTGTGATGGGGCAGGAGGTGCTGCTAGTGGTATTGCCTAATTCTATTCCTTCTAATCCTGAGCTGGCAGTACATGCTGTCTACCCCTTTGCTGTCTAGCTTGCCCTGCAGCCATTTACCTGCTTTGGTTCTGTCCCCTCTGCCGCTATCTTGGTGGTTCTTGGTCTCTGCCTCTCTAGCCTTGACCTTGTCCCTCTTGGCCTATCTGCTATGGTTGCTGTTGGGGAGGTGGGATTGCAAGTCTCTGCAAAAGTGCTGGGAGCATCAAATGTTGGGTCTGGCCAGTTGGACAAGTTGCAACTCTATGCCTGGTTGACTGCAACTATAGCATGCGTTTGTGCCTACTCTACACTCTGTAGCTCTATGTCTTGGCTAACTACATCTGTGCCTGCTTTGCACTCACCTCCATAATGACGAAGGCAACTCTGACAAAAGGGTGCTCTGTAGCGCGGAACTTGGCCATCCATAGCCCTCATGGCAACTGTTGCATCGATTCGACATCTCTGTTGTGCTCCTTGCTCTAGAAGATATAGTCTAGGGTTGCTACTTCTGGTCAAAATCTTGGTGAGAACTTGTAGGTATAACTTGTTCTGCCTTGCCAACAGTTCTCACAACATCGAAAGTAGCAAACTTCCTATCCAAATAAGCCATCTTGATTTCGTGATGGAGGCCTTCATAAAATCTCTCTATCCTTCTTTCTTTGGTAGGGACCAAATCTGGTGCAAATATCTCCAGAGCTCTAAACCTGGTCTCGTATTGCACCACTATCATGGGTCCTTGCGTCAAGGTCTGAAATTCCCACTCCTTCCTCTTCTTGACATTTAGCAAAAAATACTTCCCATCGAATTCCTCTCTGAATTCCTCCCAAGTGATGTCCTAGGGTTGACGGTGAGCAAATATAAAATTCTGCACCGAATCCCACCATACTCTAGCTTCATCCTGAAGTGCCCCTGAAATGATGCATATTCTGTCCTCCATCAGGCATACCATACTACAAAACACTCCTATGGCTGATAATATCCACAAGAATGCCTCTTCTTCATCCAACTTCCCAAAGAAAGGTCATCCACCATTCTTCTCGAACCCATTCTTCACGAACCTTTCATACTACCACGGTTCTAAATTCTTTGTATCCATTGATCTATTCGTTCTTTCTCCTCATTCATACTATGGAAACTGTGGTCCTGTACCTGCAGGTAGACTATTAAATCTGGCAGCTCCAATATCACCCGCAACCTATCTACTACCTAGTACTGCGATTTCACTGACATTTGGTCTCATCCTCACCTAAATTGGGTCAATTAGAGGAGCTGTTGTTGGAGTAGCCCTCTGTTGCAGAGGTGGAGAAGGAGGCGATAGCGAAGGGCCCATGGGAATTGCTGGCTCTCCATGTGCCTCTTCATCCACTGCTAGTCTCTTCTCATCTCTGGCTACTGAAAGAGCTATCTGCATGAGCTCTCTCATAAATTCCTCTTGATTTTGCTATATATGTATCTGTACCTCAGCCAATCTAGCAATTGTTGCATCTCTCTCCTGTCGATTGCTCCTGCTGCAGTGACTATCACCTCGAGAGTCTCGGTGATGGGTCTCATCTTCGTCAACTAGCTAACATTGGCACACTAGTCCCTCCTGGTGGTGTAGTGCTCCTCGGTTGAGTAGATGTTGTGTCACTATGACCATGGTTGGGACTATCTGTCTAGGCACTAGAGGGAATGGGGCCCTAATATGTGTCCTATGAGTCTGGTCACCATCCTCTTGGCACTCCCTACTCTAATCTATTCACCCTGACATACCACTATTAGGTAAGAAAATCTGTAAACCAAAAACACAAAGATAGAAAAATACCTTTCGGTACAACTTGGAGTAACTTTCACACACATGTAACTTGTAATGCATCTACCATCTTAATCAACTAAGAGTTGGCTCTGATACCATTACTGAACACCCTATTTCAACTCACCTGTGAACCGACCTAGAAATATCAGCGGCGACCGAACTATTCGCTAATATACTAGATTCGGTATCTGAAGATGGAGATGTGACATGCAAAACATGGATGGAATAATTGGGTTCAAACGTAGTCCTATGTGCATGCCATGACATGCAAACAAAAACAGAACAAAAATAATAAATAATAAATCCAAAGGAAAATATCTATTTTTATAGAAAAACAGACCGAGTTTCCCCTAAAAGTGCAATAAGGGCCAACCTATCCACAAGTGGGATATATATATATTCTATCAAATTAATATAAAATATAACAATCTATCATGACATTCATTTATCATCACTTTCGTTTTTACCTAAGCCGAGTATGAGCTCCAAGGCACCACTATTCATTCACATTTATCTATTTGCTCCATAGGTAGTTTTATCAAGGCATAACACAACATGATTAACATTCACACAGCATCAACACACCATCATCATACATTACACACGGCAGGTACATGTGTGAGTGATTCTATGTTGCTCTCTGTAGTCCCGACAACTTTTAGTCATCGCTATCCTCGCCTACATAAATATAGAAAACCCTTAGTAACGAGTTTTACCAATCCAAAAAATAACTAATATCAATCTAACATGAGAGAGCTTACCCTCCTATTGAATAACAAACTCATATACCCTCAGGTAGCAGCGTCCCCTTTCCATACCTTTCCCTTTCCAAAACATTCTCTTTCCTTGGCCATTTAAACTATCCCTTTGCACGGGAAAATCAACCTCTTTCATCTCAGCCCTTTACATCCACCGTATTACTCTTGGCCCTGAGTACAAGGGCCGAGTACTCTCAAACATGCACCTTTAGTACCCTTTAATGACACAAGTCTAGACATGCGCTGCACAGTAGTACCCGTAAACCACGACACCTTTCTGGGTTTGAGGAACTCAAAGGTGCGGTTGGTCAGGATCTCGCAGGAAAGGAGTGGACACTCACCAGTTCTAAACCCGCTATTGACTAGCAAGTGCCCACTCGCGTAGCAAGTTTGTCGAATTTCCTTCATTCCATCTCTCACTAAAACCACAAAAACTACATGTGAATAGGTATGGGTAGAAATTTATATAATAGGCCCGAAAGCATCATGAGCAGGATCAATGTTTTGAAAATAAACTCGAGGGATCTCATCTTCGAGGGTTATTAATCCGAAAATAACATGCGCCTAAATGGCCCGCGTGGAGTGGGATATAATAAATCCACCACTCGACACGTCCTCTTACCTGTAAAAACAAAACACAATCGAGTATAGAGATAAAACTAGAAGTGAGTCCTAACGGACCTTGTAGAAGCTCCAAGAATGTCCTCGCGCCTAGGTAGTGAGCTCCTGGTCCGTCCCTACACATCAAATCTAAAAGCAAACGCTCGCTAACTGAATGATGCATCAAACTCATCACGATCAACAAACTCACAATGCAAACGACATCCATCAATAGTCAAACAATTATCAGTATAGAAATAACCCTAACTCATCCTATTCATACCAATTTTATTATATTTTCTAAGTTATGTTGTAGTCAGTTAGCATGTGCAGATTTACTTTACTTAATTAGATTACTATTTTCCATTCACTGTCAATGTAACAACCCGCCCAAACCGGTCTGGGTGTTACCTTAAAATATAATTTATGTAACAATAACATTATAGACCATGATTCATAATACAACAAATAAGTATAAAATTTATAAATCATAAAAAAAATCAAAACATATTCTGATAGCATAAGACAATATATAAAATAACTATCCCACAGTCTCAGATCTTTTCCCATAGCCACAATTATAACAGAAGAGAATAAAAAGGAAGTCCAATTTATTATCAATTCACCAAACCTGGGTTGGTAAAAGATTCACCAACACACTTGAAGTCCCCAGTCAAAAGTTGCTCACCTGCGGAGGCAATTCTGTGTTAGTGATAAAACCACTAAGCCACATAATTAAATGAAACAAATCAATATAATCGCTTATTATCATTTCACGAGTGTTTTAGTGATTACGAGCCTATGCCGAGCTCCTAATATGCTGGGAGGTGTGGCCACTCCCATCTAGCTACCACCCCATGCATGACCACAGACACTACATGGCCCACAACTTGTAATTACCGATATTTTCCATTGACTCACCCTCTCGATATCATAAGTGCATAATGAGCCTTATTGCGCGACCGTGCCCTATCACCCCGTTCGGCCTAGGGCAGGTGTTTAATCTTTCAGGGGTGCTACCTTGTGCCGAATTGAGTCCACCCCGGTTACGTTTTAGCGCATGGTGGTCAGATACTCAAGTCGACCAAGACTCCCAAATAGTAATTTTAAAGGTGCGGCCCCATGTCAGACTTAGTCAATTCCTTGACCTCAGTGGCACTCGGTGCATAGTGGCCGACCAGGGCTACCAACAAGGGAGAATACAACATTTCAAATAATTATATGGACTTGGATAGTTCGTAAGTGAACCTGCAAATGTGACCAACGATCCTAATCTGAACAAGAAAATAAAATTATATATAAGTAAAATTTTATTAAAGTAGAAATGCGTGCAACTAAATGACTAATAGATATCATGATTAAAATTGAACAATATTAAATATGAAATTATTCATGTGACATAATCATTTAAGTCCTACTTTACATTTTAAATTAATTATGTAAATCATAATTAACACTTAACAAATGATTAAATAATTATTAACTTATAAACAAATATGTAGTTACTGTTATTAGTATATTTTCCTTCGGTTATAATTTTTAATCGCTATCATTATTCGTAGCAATTTATTTAATAAAGTTATTCAATTAAATTATTTAAAATAATTTTGCATTATCCTAATTCAAAGATATTACTAAATATTATAAATTATTCAATTCGATAAATGTTCAAACCTTATTTATTTTAATTATGCTATTTACGTTCAACGCTTGTGATTTTTACACGATTATAGTTTAATAACCCATTTCCTACCTTACTAACTCATTATTAAAATAATCACTTTATTTACCTAATCTTAAATTTAATATGGTAAGGTAAAATATTTATTTTATTAATTACTTATAACCATCTGATTTAAATTAATTACTTGTAGTACGCCGATTAATTATCAACCATTTATCATTACCGTATTTTCTATTACTTATGGCGATTTCGTACAATAATTAATTAGTTTAGCAACGTTAACCCATAACCCATTAGAATAATTATTTTTAATGATTTATTAAGAGTTAGTATTATTTGTTAACTCGAGCCGTATCGAGTCAATCAAAATTTATAGAACTGCCATCTTCTTCTTCCCCAACGTTCTTCTTCTCCTACCTTCTTCTTTGCACCAAAAATAGATGACGTCCTTCTTCTCCAACCTCAAGATGACCACTTTCTTGCACCTTGCTCCAAATTCGATGTTCAACAAACTCAGGCCGGGATCAAAACAGGAAGTTCGGTCACCTTTGGATGTCGCAGGGAGTAAGGTCTTTCTCCCCACGTCTGCACGTCACCGCCATTAATTCCGGTGAGAAGGTCACCTGTAATGGCCTATGCCGGTAGCAGGAACTGCTGTAATAGACCCTTAATGTTGTCAACCAAGAACAACCGGTATCCACCCTTTGTTTACCGTCGCCACATCTTGCAAAAAGCTTAGACCCGTTGGCCATGGCAGGAATTCTAGTTTTCAGTTTAGTTTAGTTTTTTATTGTTAATTTAAGACATTAATTCTCATGTTTATCAAGCTTATTATCAATTAAAAAGAAATATGAATGCATGAAAATTAAGAATTAGGAGATAGGAAGGATTCCTAAGCAAGGAAGAATCAGGCACCGGTAAGGAAGAGGAGAAGAAAATGAGAGTGAAGGCGGCTAGCGTGAGGAGGATGTCCCTTATAAGAAATGAGATGAAAATGATGGCTAGGGTATGTGAAAGCACCCCAACATGTGCATTTCATTTAATCGGGTAAGTGGGTAAATAATAAAATATAATAATTAACAGTGTGGAGAATATAATATAATTAATAATATTAATTCTCCAACGTTCGATCTTTCTCCGACCGAGTCGAATATATAAATTTTTTTCCACAATCTTTACAATCTCCCCAACTTAGAAATATTTCGTCCCCGAAATATCATAACAGGCAATAGAACAATCATGACTAATTTATCTTCGGGATTAGTTCATGCTACTACAATTATAAGAATTTTATGCCACGGATAGGCTAGGGTATTTCCTTGCCATTTCTTGTTCAGTCTCCCATGTAGCTTCCTCTGACCCCTGATTTTTCCACAATACTTTTACTAAAGAAATTTCCTTGTTCCTGAGTGTCTTTATTTCTCTTGCCAGAATACGAATCGGCTTTTTCTTGTAGGTTAAATTTGATTGTAGCTCTATGTCTTCAAAACATGGACACATGGAAAACATTGTGTACTCCATCTAGCATTGACACATGGAAAACATTGTGTACTCTATCTAGGCTTGGTGGCAATGCTAGTCTATATGCACAATTTCCAACTCGATCCAAGATTGGGAACGGTCCTATGAATCTTTGCTTCAACTTCCCTGATGTTCTAAATCTGATCACCCCCTTCGTAGGAGATGCCTTTAGGTAAACAAGCTCCCCAACGTGGAACTCTATGTCCCTCCTTCGAGTATCAGCATAACCCTTCTGTCAATCCTGAGTTGCCTTAAACCTTTCCTGAATGACTTTCACCATTTCAATTGCTTCCCTCACCATCTCTAGCCCGACCATATCTATTTCGGTAGACTCCAGCAAGCACGATGGAGACCTGCAGGGCCTACCATATAAGGCTTCAAATGGTGCCATACCTATACTGGCTTGGTAAGAGTTATTGTAGGTAAATTCAGCCAAGGCTAAGTGTCTCTCCCAGTCACCTCCCCAATCAAGAATGCAAGCTCTTAACAAATCTTCCAAAGTTTGAATAGTCCTCTCACTCTAACCATCGGATTGGGGATGATATGCTATACTCAGCTTGATTTGGATCCCCATGGCTTTTTGGAAAGCTTCCCAAAAATGTGAGGTGAATAGGGGATCTCGGTCGGAGACTGTTTCCTTTGGAATCTCATGCAACTTGACAATATTGTCAACATAAAATCCTGCCAGGTATTCCGTAGTTCTCATTGATTTTGTTGGGATGAACTAAGCTACCTTAGTTAGTCGGTCCACAACCACCCATATGGAGTCATGCTTCTTTTGAGTCCTTGGGAGCTTTGCAATAAAATCGCATGTGACACATTCCCTATTCCAAGTTGGCATTTCTGAAGGTCGCAATAGTCCTCCAAGTAGTTGATGTTGGGCTTTGATCTGTTGGCAAGTCTGACACCTGGAGACAAAATCCACAACATCCCTCTTCATCCCAATCCACATGTAGGTTCACTTTAAATCCTGATACATTTTAGTAACTCCAGGGTGTATCGAGAACTTTGAGCAATGAGCCTCCTCCAAGATATTCTGCCTCAGTGCATCATCCTTGGGTATACACAACACTTCCTCTAAATCTGATCACACTATTGGAATCAGCTACAATGTCAGGAATCTTGTCCAACATTTCATTCAGCTCCTCATCACCCATTTGTGCTACTTTAACACGATCAACTAAATCATTGGAAATAACCAAATTTGCCAGTAATCCTATTCGTTGCTCCACAGGGTTGATAGCCACCACTCCTACTGACATGGCCCAATGTCTAGCTAGCAACTGACCTTTGTCCACTTTGCCCTTCTGACTCAATGTGTTTGCTACCACATTCTCTTTCCCATGGTATAAGATTTGGAAGTCGTAGTCCTTCAAATATTCTATCCATTGCCTCTATCAAAGGTTAAGGTCATTCTGAGTAAAGATATATCTCAAACTCTTGTAGTCAGTTAAGACTTCGAGCTGGGCTCCATACAAGTAATGTCTCCAAATCTTCAGGGCAAAAACCACTGCTGCCAGTTCCAAGTCATGGGTTGCATAATTTTGTTCATGATTCTTCAATTGATGAGATGCATAGGTCACAACCTTACCTCCCTGCATAAGGACACATCCTAAATCCAACAGGGACGCATCATTTAAGACTACGAATCCTTCATTACCATTTGGCAGCGTCAAGACTGCTGCAATTGTTAGACTCTTCTTTAGATACTGGAAACTCTCCTCACACTTACTACTCCATTCAGACTTGACTCCTTTCCTTGTGGGTTTGGTCATCGGCGATGCTACTAAGGAGAAGTCTGTAATGAATTTCCTATAGTAACCCACTAAGCCAAGAAAGCTTCAAATGTCAGTGACTGACTTGGGTTGTGGCCAATCAGTGACTGCTTTCACTTTTGATGGGTCCACTGCAACTCCAGCCTTTGAGATAATACGACCATGGAAGTTTACCACCTTCAACTAGAAATCACACTTTGAGAACTTGGAGAATAGTTGGTGTTCTCTCAGAACTTGAAGAGTAATGGACAGGTGCTTCACATGCTCCTCTTCATTATTTGAATATACCAGAATGTCGTCCACAAACACGGTCATAAACTTGTCCAAGTATGAGTGAAATACTATGTTCATGAGTGACATAAAGGCCGCTGGAGCATTTGTTAGACCAAAAGGCATGACTAGAAACTCATAATGTTCATACCGAGTTCGGAAAGCTATTTTTTTATGTTTGACTACTTTACTTGCAACAGGTGATAACCAGACCGTAAGCCTATCTTAGAAAATACTCTGATTGTTTTTGGCTGATCAAACAAGTCATCAATCCTTAGTAAGAGGTACCAATTCTTCACTGTCACTTGATTGAGTTGTCGATAGTCAATACACAGCCGAAGTGGTCCATCTTTCTTCTTCACAAGAAGATGAGGGGCTCCCCAGGGTGAAGTACTTGGTCGGATGAAACCTACCCACAACAACTCTTCTAGTTGACTCTTTAAGTACTTGAGTTCTACTGGAGACATACGGTATGGTGCTTTAGAAATTGGTCTTACTCTAGGTGCTAGGTCAATGGCGAACTCTAGTGCTTTCTTCTGGACAACGGGCTTTGGAAAATATTGATCATTGAGAGCTGTTACAAATTCCACCCACGTGATGGAAGAAATCTCACGTCGATGGAATGTGTTTTTTTCCATTGATTTCCACCAGTAAGATGCTTCCTACTGAAGCATGCATGTTGCCAACCTCACTTGATGGCGGTGGGGCATAGATAGAGTCCTAAACGCTTTTTGGTAATGTCTATCCAGCTCTCCACCTTCATTGGATCAATCCCTCCAATAAACACTTCAGCTCCATTCTTCTTGAACTTTTCCACAGTGTAATGGTATAGTGTAACGGTCACTATCATCAATAGCTTGTAACGACCCAGCCCAAAGTGCAACGTAATGGGCTAAGTCATTTCTTTAAAATGGGTACCCCGAAAGTTAAAGATCTATAGTCCATTCCCACTTATAAACAAGATCTTCTCCCATTAGGTATTAGATTTGGGACTAAGTTGAGGGATCTCACAATCCACCCACCTTAGGAAATTTCGTCCCCGAAATGCCTATTCTTGGCCTGTTGCTAGCCCCAACCCATGTCCTTTCTGGCCCGTGACCAGCAGCCTAGCCAACGTTTCTAGTCTTGGCCCGTTGCTAACCCCAGCCCACGACCTTTTTTGGCCCGTGACCGGCAGCCTAGCCAATGTCCCTAGTCCATCCCACCATCTAACACGGAACCAGGTCGGCTCTGATACCATTTGTAACGACCCAGCCCAAAGTGCAACGTAATGGGCTAAGTCATTTCTTTAAAATGGGTACCCCAGAAGTTAAAGATCTATAGTCCATTCCCACTTATAAACAAGATCTTCTCCCAGTAGGTATTAGATGTGGGACTAAGTTGAGGGATCTCACATAGCTAGAGGCAACACTTGTCGAAATACTGGTGGCACTAGGTTTGGATGCTCCCCTTGCTCGCCCGGGTCTGCTAACCCTGCTCGTCCATGGGCACTTTTCTTACCACCGTCTGGGGTGATTATGGGCTCTGCTGCTGAGTTTGAAGCTCCATTCCCTACTACCACTCGCGATAACTGCTAAACGATATTCTAAACCACAAAGTTTGTATTTTTGAAGCCTGCGCCAGTCCCTATATGACCGTCCAGATCTGAGCCAATACATTCTTTCTGTTTGAATTTGATGGAGTAGATCGATTTGTTTGTCTACGAGTGCCTACCATCTAAAACGTAAAAAATTTTCCCCATCTTGGTTCATTAATATGTTCTTTTTCAATTATGACTTAGGTTTATTAGCTGATGAATTTTTTAATTAATAACACAAAACATTGGGAAAAGATAATTACCGGACTTTTCAACAAGGTACTTGAGTCATAATTTGTGAGCTAGTGGGAAATCAGGCTCTGATACCACCTGTTACAACCCAGCCCAAAGTACAATGTAATGGACGTAAGTCATTTCTTTAAAATGCTTAACTCAAGTTAAAAATCTATAGTCCATTCTCACTTATAAACAGGATCTTCTCCCGGTAGGTATTAGATGTGGGATTAAGTTGAGGTATCTCACAATAAATTGTAAAAAATGTGAATATTGTATATATATATATATATATATATATATATATTCGACTCGGTCAGGGAAGGATCGAACATTGGAGAATTTATATTATTAATTATATTATATTCTCTACCCAGTTAATTCTACCTGACTAATTATTATATTTTATTATTTACCCCGTTACCCGGTTAAATAAAATACGGAGTGTTGGGGTGTTTTCACATACCCTAGCATGAGAATTAAAGTCTTAAATCAACAATAAAAAATTAAACTAAACTAGAAACTGGAAATCCTGCCATGGCCGATGGGTCTGAGCTTTTGGAAAGATAGGCGACGGTAAACAAAGTTTACAAGGCATCCCCTCACTCCCCCAACGGCCCCTCTGGCTGCTGGGATGAAGGGATGGCTCACCTGCACCCTTGCTGCTGATGGGTGGTGGAGTTACATCTGTTTGTGGGCAGAGTTGCAACGTAGGATGAAGGTAATGGCGTTTCCTCTAAACTTGACGCTGTAATGGATGGTTCATAGGGTAGACGTCCAAAGGTGGCAGAACTTCTCGTTTTGATGCCTGCATGAGGTTGTTGAACATCTGATTTGGAGCAAGGTACAAGAAAGTGGTCATCTTGAGGTTAAAGAAGAAGGACATCAACTGTTTTTGGTGCAAAGAAGAAGGAAGGAGAAGAAGAATGTTGGGGAAGAAGAAGATGGCAATTCTATAAATTTTGCTTGCCTCGATACGGCTCGAGTTAACAAATAATACTAACTCGTAGTAAATCTTTAACAATAATTATTCTAATCGGTTATGGGTTAATGTTGTTAAACTAATTAATTATTGTACGAAATAATCATAAGTAATAAAAAATATAGTAATGATAAACAGTCGATAATTAATCGGCGTACTACAAGCAATTAAATTAAATAGAATGGTTATAAGTAATCAATAAAATAAAGATTTTACCTTTCCATATTAAATTTAATATTACGGAACTAAAGTGATTATTTTAATCCCGAGTTAGTAAGGTAGGAAATGGGTTATTAAACTATAATCGCGTAAAAATCACAAATGTTGAATGTAAATAGCAAAATGAAAATAAATAATGTTGGAACATTTATTGAATTGAATAATTTGAAATAATTAGTAATATCTTTGAATTAGGATAAGAAAAATTATTTTAACTAATTTAATCAAACAACTTAATTAATTAAATTGCTATGAATAATGATAGCGATTAAAAATTATAACCGAAAGAAAATATACTAATAATTGTAATTAAATATTTGTTTATAAGTTTTTAATAAATAAATCATTTATTAAGTGTTAATTATGATTTACATAATTAATTTAAAATGTAAATTATGACTTAAATGATTATGTCACATGAATAATTTCATATTTAATATTGTTGAATTTTAATTATGACATCTATTAGTCATTTAGTTGCATGGAGCACCCCCTGAAAAATTAAACACTTGCCCCCAAGCCGAAAGGGGTGACAGGGCGCAGTCATGCAAGAAAGTTTATTATGTACTTGTGATACCGAGAGGGTGAGTCAATGACAAATATCTGTAAGTATAGGCCATGGGCCACGTAGTGTATGTGCGCATGCATGGGATGGTAGCTAGATGGGGTGGCCACCCCTCCCAGCATATTAGGAGCTTGACATATGCTCATAATCATTAAAACACTCGTGAAATGATAATAGGGATTATATTGACTTGTTTTATTTAATTATGCAGTTTAGTGGTTTTATCACTAACGCAGAATTGCCTCCTCAGACGAGCAGCTTTGGACTGATGACTAAAAGTGTGTTGGTGAATCTTTTACCAACCCAGGTTTGGTGAATTGACAATAAAATGGACTTCCTTTTTATTCTCTTATGTTATAATTGTGGCTATGGGAAATGGTGTGAGACTGTGGGATGGTTATTTTATATATTGTCATATGCTATCAGAATATGCTTTATTTTTTTATGATTTATAAATTCTAGACTAAGTTGTTGTATTATGAATCACGTTCTAAAATGCTATTGTTACATCAATTATATTTTTAGGTAACACCCGGTCCAGTTCGGGCAAGTCTTCATGTAAAGTCTGTGGGAAAAAAATTAATAATAATAATAATAATAATAATTGGACGCGGACGCTGTCCGGAAGGACCGAATGTTGTCTGGGAAGGACCGAACGTGTTATATTCTTTACCCGGTTAATCCTACCCGGTTAATTAATATATTTTATTATTTATGCAGGCACCGGGTTAAATGAAATACGGTGTTGGGTGTTTTCACATACCCTAGCCATCATTTTAATTTTTATAAATTTTGAAAGCGGATGTCATATTTGGTGTAAAGGGCGTATTCCTCACCTTTGCCGCCTAGTTCTCCTCTTCCTTGCCGGTGCTTCTTCCTTCCTTAGGTATCCTTTCTATCTTCCTCTTTTTAATTTTCTTGCATGCATATTCTTTTTAATTGATAATAAGCTTGTTAATCATGTAACAAAAGTCTGAAATCAACAAGAAAGAGAAGGACTAACCTAAAACTGGAAATCCTGTCCATGGCCAATGAGTGCAAATTGTTGGCAAGATAGGTGATTGCAAATGAGTTTGCAAGGCTTCCCCTCACAACCTCGATGACCTCACTGTTGCCAAGATAAGGGTTGGAAAAGAAGGAAGTAGGCTGTTTTTGGGTGCAAGATGAAAGTGGTGAAGAGAAGAACGTTGGGGAAGAAGAAGATGGCAATTCTGTAATTTATGCTCGACTCAAAACGGCTCTTGTTAAAAATAATACTAACTCATAATAAATCTTTAAAAATAATTATTTTAATGGGTTATGGGTTAAAGTTACTAAACTATTTAATTATTAGATGAAATCAACACGGACATAAGTAATAAAAATACGGTAATGATAAATTATCGATAATTAATCGGTGTACTATACACGATTAATTTTAAATCAGATGATTATAAGTAATTAATAAAATTATGATTTTACCTTTACTATATTAAATTTCATATTAGGTAAATTAAGTGATTATTTTAATAATGAGGCAGTAATGTAGAAAATGGGTTATTAAAATATAATCAGGTAAAAATCGCAAATGTCGATCCTAAATAGCACAACCAAAATAAATAAAGTTCTAAATTTTATTGAGTTGAATAATTTAAAATAATTGAATTAGAATAATACAAATTATTTTAAATAATTTAATCAAACGACTTAATTAATTAAATTACTATTAATAATAATAGCAACTAAAAAATTCATCAAGATCGTTTTTAAGTAATTACCATCGCAAAGGAAAATATACTAATAATAGTAATTAAATATTCATTTATCAGTTAATAATTATTTTTCAATTGTTAAGTATTAATTATGATTTGGATAATTAATTTAAAATGTAAAAGTAGGGCTTAAATGATTATGTCTCATGACTAATTTATTATCTCACTAGATTTGTTGAGATTTTAATATTTAATATTTTTGAATGGTTGCATACTTATGTTGTCAAATTTTAATAATGATATATATATTAGGCATATAATTGCATGCATTTCTACTCGAATAAAATTATTCTTATGTATAATTTTATGTTATCGTTCAAATTAGGATCGTTGGTCACAGCTACGAGTTCACTTACAAACTATCCAGGTATGTACTATACGCGATTAATTTAAGCTCGACTCAAAATGGATCTTGTTAAAAATAATACTAACTCATAATAAATCTTTAAAAATAATTATTTTAATGGGTTATGGGTTAAAGTTACTAAACTAATTAATTATTAGATGAAATCAACACGGACATAAGTAATAAAAATACGGTAATGATAAATTATCGATAATTAATCAGCGTACTATACACGATTAATTTTAAATCAGATGATTATAAGTAATTAATAAAATAATGATTTTACCTTTACTATATTAAATTTTATATTAGGTAAATAAAGTGATTATTTTAATAAAGAGGAAGTAATGTAGAAAATGGGTTATTAAAATATAATCGGGTAAAAATCGCAAACGTCGAACCTAAATAGCATAACAAAAATAAATAAACTTCTAAACTTTATTTAGTTGAACAATTTAAAATAATTGAATTAGAATAATACAAATTATTTTAAATAATTTGATCGAACGACTTAATTAATTAAATTACTATTAATAATAATAGCGACTAAAAATTATAACTCTAAACTAAATCATTAAGACTGTGTTTAAGTAATTATCTTTACAAAGGAAAATATACTAATAATAGTAATTAAATATTCATTTATCAGTTAATAATTATTTTTTCAATTGTTAAGTATTAATTATGATTTGGATAATTAATTTAAAATATAAAGTAGGGCTTAAATGATTATGTCTCATGAATAATTAATTATCTCACTAGATTTGTTGAGAATTTAATATTTAATATTTTTGAATGGTTGCATTATGTTGTTAAATTTTAATAATGATATATATATTAGGCATATAATTGCATGCATTTCTACTCGAACAAAATTATACTTATGTATAATTTTATATTCTCGTTCAGATTAGGATCGTTGGTCACAACTACAAGTTCACTTACAAACTATCCAGGTCCGTATAATTATTTGAAATATTACATTTTCCCAAGCTGGTAGCCTCTGTCGGCACTAATCTCAGAATGAACTGGGAGATGATTTCTTATCTTAGAATGAACTAGAAGACATTGACAAATCTCAGAATGACCTTGGAGACCACCTGATCTCAGAATAAATTGGGAGAAAATTTCTAATCTCGTAATGGCCTGGGAGACAATTACTAATCTCAGAATGACCTGAGAGACTTTTACAAATCTCAGAATGACCTGGGAGACAATTACTAATCTCAAAATAACTTGAGAGACTTTTACAAATCTCAGATTGACCTGAGAGACTATTAGTAATCTCAGAATGACCTGAGAGATAATTAATAAAAGACTTGTGAAATGATAAGAAAGATGGGTGAAATGATAATAGGGATTATATTGACTTGTTTCATTTAATTATGCGGCTTAGTGGTTTTATCACTAATGCGGAATTGCCTCCGCAGGTGAGCAGCTTTGGACTAAAGAATAAAAGTGACCAAGTTTGGTGAATTGATAATAAAACTTGGACTTCCTTATTATTCTCTTGTGTTATAAATGTGGCTATGGGAAACGGTTTGAAACTGTGCAACAGTTATTTTATCTATTGTCATATGCATCAAAGCATGTTTTATTTTTATGATTTATAAATTCTAGACTTATTTGCAGTATTAAAATTCATGTTCTAGAATTATTTACCATGTTACGATTCATGTTCTTGCATGTTACGTTTTCATTATTACATATTTTAGGTAACACCCGGTCCGATTCAGGCGGGTTGTTACACTTTGGGGACGCAATTTCTTAAGGTGGGTTGATTGTGAGATCCCTCAACTTAATCCCACATCTAACACCTACTAGGAGAAGATCCTGTTTATACGTGAGAATGGACTATTGATCTTTAACTTGGGTTAACCATTTTAAAGAAATGACTTAGGCCGATTACGTTGCACTTTGGGCCGGATTGTAACAAATGGTATCAAAGCAACTTGGTCACGTGTTAGATGATGGGCTGGATTAGGGACGTTGGCTAGCCTGCTGGTTACGGGCCGAAGAAGTTCGTGGGCTGGGGGTTAGCAATGGGCGAAGTGTAGGAATTTTAGGGACAAAATTTTTAAGGTGGGTGGATTGTGAGATCCCTCAACTTAATCCCACATCTAATACCTACTGGGAGAAGATCCCTTTTCGGCGAGGAAATGTTGGGAGGGAGAAGAAACACTTCGGTGGCAAACTCATAAATAAGTATTGACTCGATTCCTACTCAAGTGAAAATAATAACTAGTTCATTACAAATCTTAAAAACAATCAAAAAAATTATGGAAAAATCCCAGTAAATATATTACACACCATAACAATACAATGACATGTTCTATAACTAATAACCCACCCAACTGGGTAATTCAGCCTAAACTATTTCTACCATCAAATACATAAAAAGAAAAATATTGTATACTTTCATATACATTGATAACTCATTTCTCATCACCTTTCCAACATTATCATCATATACTCAAGTACACTTTACTCTCAGCACTCATAACTCACGGCTGGCCTTGACTTAGAACGCGGTTCATGAAACTAACTCGACTCAAACCGATGGTTGAACTGATTGGTTCGCTATAGTAAAACTGTGACTCAAGTCATGGGTTTTACAGTGGTCAACTTAAAGGAGATTTCCTAGATCTTGTAAAAATAATAGGAGTTTTAGTTGCATAGATGATCAAGGTGGTTTAAGTAAACGAGTAGACGCTCCTTAATATTTTCTACTACTCGGGCAACTAAGTGGGAATTAGTCATAAGATGAATAAGGATGTATATAAGGACAAAAAGAGGCTCTCCTCTCATTATTCACATCGACTTCTTCCCTCTTCTTGGATACAATGTCAACTTCTTCCCACACCCTCTTCATTGGGTTCTTTACCCTTTCCAGTCTTTCATTGTAACACCCAAATTTTGGTTCACCAAAGAACCGAATTAGAAATGTTACGATTAAGTTGAGACATGTCTAAAGTTGATTGTCCGTAAGACTCAATCGACCAAATAGATCGAAACAACCCATTTGGTGTCATGATAATGGAAGACATTGTTAAATATACGTCAAAACACTTCAAGTATAAATAAAAGTAAGAAAGAAAATAACTACATTGAGCTTAATTGTACGTAGTGTTTATTTGTCCTCCACCAAAGTCAAGCCAAGATTGCAATACCTAAATATATAATATGAAAAATATCAATAACGAGTGTTACTGATACAAAAAATAACAAGTACAAACTTGCAAATAGGTATTCTATCACCTACAGAAACTTAGGAAACTTGTGTATATGGATCGCACTACCTCAAGGTTTGAAGGAGTACTAGTGCAGTCCATATATATCTCTACATACCGCTAACTCTCTTATTCGTGAAATCCATAAAAATGTGTGTACTTATATAATAGGTTTAGGGAAGAGGTTTGTATCACATATTATTGAGCTTCAGTTCAAAAACCAACAAGGGATCTCATCCGTATAGTTTTATTAATCATGTTAGAAAACTTGGCTAAATGACCCGACATCGAAGGAATCTGTTAAAACTGGGAGAGTCCTACAGACCTATGGTCCAAGCTCTAAGCGCATTGACACATCTACAGCGAGCTCAGATTCCGTAACCTACATTGAAACCTACTACTAAGTAAAATACTGATGTTTCTAAATGATGCATACTCGTTCTGTATGCTCGTATCATCAATATATCCTAATAAAGAAAACAGTGCTAACAAACATATAACTAAACAAATGCCACGCAAATTGAAATATAATAATAATAATAATAATAAATTAATAAACAAACACAGAAATGCACTCATAGATAATTAAACAAATAATAAGTACATGAACATAAATAATACTCTAATCATAAAATAATAATATAATTATACGATACAAATACACGGGTAAACAAGAGCAAATATCAATGCATACTCGTATTAGTAAACATATAAATAAATATATAATAATTCAGTAAATAAATAAATAAATAGTTAATACTCAGTAATCATGAATATTAATAATATCATACTTTTACAATACAAGAATACATAATTAAATACAAATAAATAATAACATACACGTGAACAAACAAATAGATAAATAAATAAATATAATTTAGTAAACATAAATAAGACTAATATTAATAAGTAAATATATCATTATTAATAAAAATAACAAATAAATAAATAAATGACTAATATTAATTAATCATAAAGAATATTAATATAAATATCAAATATAGGAACATATGACTAAATATATAAAAATAATAACACCAGTAAGAAAATAATTAATAAGCAATTAATTAATTAAATAAGATAAGATAAATATGAACAAATATAATATCTACGAATAAACACATTATCAATAACAATTATTAGTTACATAATCATTCATCATAGTCAACAAATATATAAATAATAAGAAATGATAAATCATGAATAAATAAATAAATAAAATAATTAATAAATAATGACAAATACTCATAACATCCAAACATGGTAAATAATGTGAATATACATCTAAACTAATCTAGAAACGGCCGAAAACAGGCTACAAATGAGGTGAATGTAACCGAGTTAACCCAAGTCAACTTGGCATTGTTAAATAAACTGCTGGGCTAGATCGGCTGGGCTGGCCTAGACTAATGGACACGTACACAAGCTCATTCTGGCAAACTTAGGCACGACGAGGTAGACATGAACGCCAGTAGCGGACGCAAAGACCGGCAAACAGGCCGGGAATGGCAACATTTGCCTGACGCCTCAAAATGCCAACAGTGACGTGGTTGGGGTCATCACCAGACGGGATTGACGACCCATGTGACGAGGACCATGATGGTGGTGTGGTTGGTGGAGTCTGACAGCTGACATGCTGGAAAATGGCTCGAAAGAGGATGGAATTGTCACAATGAGGTGGCATTGCCAGCAGCTATCATGGCCACGGCGGTGGTCATGGTTGGTCTCGAAATGGATATCTTGGCAAGATGAAGCCGTGTGAGTAGTCAGATCAGCAAGAGGGCGCTTGCAGGCATTGGAAAATAGCTCGAACAGTGGCTGTGGCGATGGAAATCGACTGTAAAAACCCCGTCACAGGCGGTGGCAGTGGTGGTCGTTAGAGCTATGAATAAAAAGCCGATCGCAATGCGGTCATGTGGGTGCTGGTCTGGTGGCAGGTGGCAAGCCAGATACTCACCAGTGCAAGCTGAAGTGGTGGTGGTGGTAATGGTGGAAAACTACAAAAATCAATGGAAACATTTAAAAATTTTCGACGGAGAAAACTAGGGTTGACTTGGATGGCTCAGATCTTGCCATGTGACATGATCTAAATGTCTGACAACCCGTGGTCTAGTGAGACCCACCTATGGGTATATGCAATACGAGGTAAAAGTGACTCTATAGGCGGGAACTGAGGTAAGAAGGCTAAATGGGCCTCAAAACCCTGAACTTAGTCAAGTAAAAAAAACTACTACTAAATCAAGCTGGGTCCACATGTGCAATCTTGTAGTCTGAAATTCCTAATATACATGTAAATGGTATACCTTAAAAATCCCAAAACGGATACTAAACGCTGCAATGGCCTAGATCTAGGCCTAAAACCCTAGCTAACTCACAAAAGTCATATGTTCACCCTATGTTGTAGACTAACTCATGGTATCATCTACTTGTCGGGCATACTCAGCCACCATAACATGCTCATACGGCCATCTAGGGTTTGACAGTTGGTCTAGCAAGAGCTCGCTTGAACAGACTCGAGATTGGCCCGAACCGGGCAACCTACAATCGGGTTAAACCCTAACCTCAAGCTAGGTTTTACATACATCCTTCAAAAATTGACAAGTTTGGATTAAGTTTTCATCAATTTTGCAAGGAAGAAATGTTGGGGCTTGAGTTCTAGAATAATTCTACAAGGTTAAAGGTTAGTAATTGAAATCTAGATCTTAATTCCATGGAGTTCATGGATGCATATCATAAATCATCATGTTTTCTTGATTGTCGCATAAAATTATGAATGAATTACTTGCAAGTTTATGCTTTTATTCAAGTTCAATGTAAGAATTGCATAGACTTATAGTTAAAGAATAAGAACTCAATCTATAATTGATTTTGATGCCATGTTTTGATGTTAAACAAGTTGTTGACATGATAATTAACCAATTCATTAGATAGACCAATGAATTAACATTTTTGCATGATTTATTGCATATATAAGAACAAGTTTACGAATTGTACTTTGTTTACCTATCAAAGAAATTTCATGATAAAGTAGGGAAAATCATAATTGATTAAAAATCTGTTATAAGCCATGAATTAGTGCTTAGAAAGCTTGAAAACCTTAAATTTAGTTTCACTAAAATTGGATAAGAACCTAAAGAGGTATAGGAAAAACAATTTAAGGCATTGCCCGAGTTCCATGGCACTCAAACACGGAAAAGTTGAGTGTTGCGGCATTGGTAAACAATAGAAACAAGTTAATGGCTGCGTGCCACTGTGCTCAAATGCAAAGAATTTGAGCGCCAGGGCTCTGACCAACAGTGCAAGACATTTGCACCTTAAACCCTACTATACGGTTTTTTCTGCACACTTATTTTAAAATGGTTATAACTTTTGTAGTGAAACTTGGATTCAAGCAATTCTTTTGAGTTATGATCATCAAGATTTCTAATTTCTACCTATTAAATTTTAGATGTTTTGGTTAAGTATTATAGGAGATATGTGTTTTTTAAATCAAAGGTTTAACTTTATGTTTTATTGAAATTATGCTTGCTATGTCACGAATAGTTAATGATTGTATGATACTTGTACGAAGTAGTATACATGTTATATGTATTGTTTGCATATTTTGTGAGCATCAAGTCCATATCATGTCACATCATGTCATGTAGGCATAGGTAAGCATGACCGGGTATTAATATCGTCGAATATTATTGTTTAATCTAGGAGGACCATCAAGAGACATCGAACGTAGATAAGGCGACAATCTAGGTCCATGTTTATTCATATTTGCGGAGTTTTCAGATCCCCTATCTTTATACGTGATTAGATAGTTGAAGCGAATGTTTTATGTCTTTAACAAGTTATTATGTTATATTATGTTATAATGATTTAACGTATATGGTGGGGCATAAGACTTCGCAAGTTGTTATGTCAAAACACAAGGTGGAGTTTTAGCAACTAAGTTTTAACATAGTCTTCAAATGACCTTCATTCTAGCACATTTCCCTTAGGCAAGGACCAAAATCATTAACTACCAGCTATTGTCTTGATGGCTCTAGTGATCATTCGTGGTATTTCATTGGGATCCAAATATACAGGATATGATATTATGCTTGAAAACGATCACAAAGACCAAACTCTATTTTGATATAATTTCAATTTTTGATAACTATAGTTAATTGTTTTAAACTAAAGTAGGATATGTAAAAAATGCTAGTATATTTGTTTTCTATTAGCTATATCAAAAGGAGTAGCAAAATAACCGAATGTAGCAGTCACACGAACTAATTGACATGTTTTCAATTTTCTGTGGAAGTTAGCTTACTAATGGTTTCAGAAGGAATCAAATAATGAGTAGTTAACTATCTAGCTACCTTATGTTATATTACAAAATTATAAAAGATAATTTGCTATACTAATATTAAAGTTAGTATTACACTAGGTTGTTTTACATTATTTTAGTTAATTAAAATTGAGTTATCTTCCGTTAATGAATGCTATGAATAAGTAATGTATGTTATGATTGATGTTTATTTACCTTTTCCATCATTTTTAATTGAATACCATTTAATCTTATTTTCTTATTATGTTTATTATATATATAAGTAATGGACTCGGGACCAGGTTTGCAAGTTACTTAGCGGATAAAGTTTGCTTTGTGCGTAGGAATAAGAGACTTTTAGATCAATGGGATGTGAAGACTAAGCACTTAGGATTTTATTTTAGTTATTGCATGTTTCATTAAAAAGAATAGTACATTTTTATTGAGGATGGTTTTGTAAGGAAAGTATGGGGTTTTAAATAGGTTTTTTGTGGATCGAAGTGTCAATCACCTCAATAGAATTATTTCGCTATGTTTATTATTTATGTTTAAACTTGTGTGCTAGGAAATGATGCTAGTAACCACACTGATTTATGTATTATTGAGTATTAGGAAATTGGCGTTGTTACAACAACATTATATCACACATTAATGACATGATATGCAAACATTCCACATTATTTACTACTTGACACTTGTATATTACAACACATGACAAAGCTGACACCATTATTAATTGTAGAATCAGCCACCTCTCGGGTCATTAATGCCACAACTAACTAGTTTAATATTGTTGCCTAACAAACCCACCGAAAGGATCATCTAAGTTTAGTTAGCCAAGAATGTATCATGTTAGCATAATTTACGTGGCCAATTTAATATATCAATTAATATCTTGGTAATAGACAAGATGTAATACCCCGATTTCGATTCACCTAAGAATTGAATCAGAAATTTTACGATCAAGTTAAGTTATGTTTAAAGTTGTTAGTCAGAAGACTTAATCGATAAAATAAATTGAAACAACCCACTTAGTGGCATGAGAATGGAAAATATTGTTAAATATATGTCAAAGCACATCAAATATAAATAAAAGTAAGAACGAAAATAATTGCATTGAGCTTAAGTCTGTGTAACCTTTGTCTGTCCTCCCACCAAAGTCAACTCAAGATTGCAAGAGCTACATATATAATATGAAAAATGACATTAACGAGTGTTAATGGTCCGAAAAATAACTAATACAAACTAACAATTTGGTATTCCATTACCCACGAAAACTTAGGAAACTTCAAAATTGGCACACACTAGGTAGTAAGCAAACATACTTGAACAAATACCAGCGCAATTGCATGGCTAAAATTCATATTTATACATACAACACTTACGCCCTCACATCCTCTATATTACACCTGCCACAGTGCTCGAGTGGTAAAAGGAATGGTTAAGTTAGTGCCACAAATTCTGGAAATATTCTGCGTTACGCTATACCCACATTCACCACACTACCACAGGGTACAAAGGAGTATTAGTGCAGTCCAAAAATATCTCCATACCACTCACTCTCTTATTCGTGAAATCCGTAAACATGTACATAATTATATAATAGGTTTAGGGAAGAGGCTTGTATCATATATTTTTTAGAGCTTCAATTTGAAAACCAACAAGGGAGCTCATCCTTGTAGTTTTATTAAACATTTGTAGAAAACACGACCAAATGGTCCAACATCAGAGGGATCCAATGAAACACTGCTAATGTCATCTTATGTCGAAAACAAGGTTAAAATCGACACGAAGGGAGTCAAGTAGAGATCAAGCAAAGGGAGAGTCCTACGAATTTGTGGTCCAAGCTCCAAGTGAACCAACACATCTACGGCGAACTCGAACTCCATAGACTACATCGAAACCCATTGATAAGTAAAATACTGATGTTTCTCTATAATGCATGCTTGTGCTGTGTGTTCATATCATCAATACATCCTAACTAAAAAATGTTGCAAACAAATTTATAACTAAACATGTGGCCCAAATCAAGATCTAATGATACTAATTAATTAATTAATTAATTAACAAGTAAATGCCGTCATAGATAATTAGATAAATAATAAATACAACAACATAAATAATACTCTAGCCATAAAATAATAATACAATTATACTATATAAATACAACGCTATGCAAGAGTGTTTATTCATGCTAGTAAATATATAAATAATTAAAAAATAATTCAATAAATAAATAGTTAATACTCATAAACCATGAATAATAATAATATCATAGTTATATAATAGAAGAATACATAATTAAATACAAATAAATAATAACATACACGGGAACAAACAAATAGATGAATAAATAAATAAATAAATAAATACTATTTAGTAAACATAAATAAGACTAATATTAATAATTAAATATATCATTAATAATAATAAATAAATAATAAATAAATAAATGACCAATATTGGGTTATCATGAAAAATATTAATAAAAATATCGAATATTTGAACATACGACTAAATATGTATAAATAATAACACGAGTAAGAAAATAATTAATTAAATAAATAAAATAAGATAAATATGAACAAAAGTAATATCTATGAATAAATACATTATCAACGGCAATAGTAAGTCACATAATCATTCATCCTGGTTAACAAATACATAAATAACACGAAATGAATAATCATAAGTAAAATAAATAAATAAATAAATAAAATAATTAATAAATAAAGAAAAATATTCATAATATCTTAACATGTTAAATAATGTAAATATCCATCCAAACTAATCTAGGAAGTCTCGAATTCCCAAAATTGGTCGAGAAAAGGCAAAAATTGAGCTGAACCGGACTAAATAAGCTTAACGAGATCGAGTTGGACCGACACAACTTGGTCTTGGGTTAATAAACTATTAGGCTGGCTCAGCTAGCCTGATCTAGACTAATGGACATGAACATGGGCTCAGACTAGCAGACTTGGGCATGACTAGGTGGACTCAACATGGCCTTGGGCATGACTAGGTGGACTCAACATGGCCTGTCACCAAAAAACATCGATGACAACGGGCTAGGGTCGCCGCCTGTGGGGATCAACAAGGGGCGTCAAAGCGGAGGTGCTGGTGGTGACGATCAGCGGAGTCTGGCCACTAGCTGGCCGGAAGACAGCTGAAAGAAGCCGGAATTACCACGGGTGTGGAGACGATTGCGGTCATGGCGGTGGTCGTAGGTGGTCTCAAAATAGAGATCTCGGAATGATGAAGATGCATGGGTGTACGGATTGGCCGGGAGACACTCTCCGACGCCGGAAAAAGGCTCAAAAGGGTGATGATAGCGGTGGAAACCGGCATCAAAAACTCCCTCACTAGGGGTGACTGCGGCAACGTTGGTCGTTGTGACTGGTACGAATGGAAAGCCGACCTCGAAGCTGTCATGGGGCTGCCGGTCTGGTGGATGGGGACGAGGCAGCAAACCAAATAGGCAGCGGTGTTAAGAGTGTAAATTCTGAAATCATGGAAAATCTTTGAAAAATAAGATGGTTAAGCTAGGGCTGTTTTGGATGGCTCAAATCTTGCCACTTGGCATAATATGACCATCTAACAACTCGTGGCCTAATGGGGCCCACCTATAAGTATATAAAATATACATATGAACGGAAAGCTTGGATCAAGACCGTCTCAAGTCAAAACTAACTTGTTAAAACCCAGTTTTGGCTTTGGGTTTTACCCAATTTTAGTTTTGAGTCGGTTTGAGCAAATTTGAGCCAGACTAGTTTTTAGAATATAAGTATGAGGCCCATATAGCTATACGAGAAGGTTATTGAGGCTGAGTATGCTCGACATGCATATTATAGTTTCAATTATGATATAATAGACCATGGATTAACAATCTATACACGAGGTATACATATGGTTTTTATAAGTTAGCTGGATTTTAGGCATAGAATTAGGTCATTGTGGCATTTAGTTTCCGTTAGGGATTTTCTGGGTATCTCATTGCATGTATCATAGGGATTTTGGACCATCGGATTATGCCCCAGGGCCCAACTCGATTGCGTTTAGGGTTTTGAGGCCCATTTATACTTTTTGCCTCAATTTCAGCCTATATAGTCACTTTTAGAACTCAAGTCAGTTTTGACTTTCAATTGTCTCAATTCAAGCTTTCCGTGTATATATATATATATATTCCACCATTACGCAGCCGCAACTTTTGCTCGCTACCAGCAAGTCTTCGCCTAGCCCCCAGCCACCGGACTAACACCCCCATGACCACCTCTTGCCCGGCTTTCTAGTCGTACCTCTCACGACCACCAGCACCGCTGCAGTTGCCACCGGTAAGGGAGTTTTGGAGCCGGTCTCCCACGCTGCTGCCACCATTTGGGCCATTTTCCATTACCGGCGAGCCACCTCCGTCCAGTCCGACCACCCACACAGCTTCTATTTTTTAAGATATGTATTTTGAGACAACCCACGACAACCGCGATCACCGCTGCTGACGTCACTGCACCCAGCAGCTATTCGCCCCTTTTCCAAGTCATTTTCGGGCCAACCAATGGCCAGACTCCACCGACCGCCACCACCAACATGCTCCTCATCACATGGCCGTCGATCCCAACCGGCAGATGACACCAATAGCTTTGCCATCGGCATTTTTTCGGCGACAAGCACCGTCGCCCCCATTTGGCCCATTTACTCGTTCACATTCATTTGGACGTGGACATTTTTGCGTCCGCTTGCCCACATTCGTGACTGCTTGATCGAGTATTGTTTACCCGTTCGTGTGGGTGGTCATGCCCGAGCCCGTATCTACATCAAACTAGCAGGACATAACTGTTCATTGACTCGGTCGACTCACACGGGTTGACACTGTTCCCCGTTTCAACCCAATTTCAGCCATTTTTTTACCGTTTTTGGTTATTCAAAAACCTTTACATTAGTTTATATACATATTCACTTCATTTAGCATAATTTGATGTTATAAGTGTTTCTATTTATTTATTTATTTATCTATTATTTATTTATTTATCTATTATTTATTTATTTATCTATTATTTATTTTGTTATTCATTGTTATTTATATATTTTTATTTATATGTTTATCGTATATGATGTATGTTTACATGATTATTGATTATTATTAATATTATATTTAGTTATTAATGTTAGACTTTTTATGTTTACTAAATTCTATATTTTTATTTATTTATTTATTTATTTATTTATTTATTTACTTTTCGTTGGGTGTATGTTATTATTTAATTGTATTTAATTACAAATACTCTATGATGAATATGATATTATTATTCATGATTAATTAAAATTAAATAAAAGTTTATTTATTTATTTGTTTATATGATTACTTACACATGTATAAATAATATTTACTCTTGTTTAGCCAATTATGTATAAGTATATGATATTATTATTTTATTAGTAGAGTATTGACTGTTTATATATATTTATCATCTATCTATTTATTCATGATTGTATGTATTTTTTTATTTATTATTTGATAATAGTTATTTTCTTTATTATGACTTTATTATTTTCTTTATTTAGTATTATTTTTTTATTAGGATGTATTGATAATATGAGCACACACCATGAGCATGCTTCATATAGAGATGTTATTATTTTACTTAGTAGTGTGTTCCGAGGTTTCGGAGTACGAGCTCGTCGTAGATGTGCAAATAGCTTAGAACTTAGACCACATGTCCCTAGGACTCTCCCTCTCTGCTTGACTCCCTGTGTATGTCGAGTTTAATCGTGTTTTATACGTAGGACAGCATCAGCGGCGCTTTATAGCATCCCTCCGATGTTGAGCCATTTAGCTATGTTTTCTACACATGTTTAATAAACTAAAAGGATGAGATCCTTCGTTGGTTTTCAAACTAAAGATATAGAAATATATTATAGAATCGTCTTCCCTAAGCCTATTATATAAGTACACACATTTTTTTATGAATTTCACGAATGAGAGAGTGAGCGGTATGGAGATATGTATGAATCACACTAGTACTCCTTCAAACCCTGAGGTAGTGCAGTGTATGGGGATACTGTGAAATGGAGGGTATTTTTGAAATTTATGGCACTAACTTCACTGTTCCTTTTTCCACTCAAGAACCATGATAGGTGATATGGAAGATGTGAGGGCATAAGCGTTGTATGTATGAATATAATTATAAACCGCGTATGCGAGCTAGTACTTGTTTAAGTATGTTTGCTTACCACCTAGTGTGAGGCAATCTTGAAGTTTCATAAGTTTTCTTGGGTAATAGAATAATTATTTGCCAATTTGTATTAGTTATTTTTCAGACCAGTAACATTCGTTAGTGACGTTTTTCATATAATATATGTAGGTCTTGCAAGCTTGAGTCCACTTTGGTGGGAGGATAGATAAACGCTACACACACTTGAGCTTAGCGTAATTATTTACTTCCTTACTTTTATTTATATTTGATTTATTTTGACATGTATTTAATAGTGTCTTCCACTCTCTTGACTCCAATAAGGTTGTTTTGATCTATTGTATTGATCAAGTGTTACCGACGAACATCTTTAAACATGACTTGACTCAGTCGTAACATTTCTGATTCGGTTCTTAAGTGAACCGAAATCGGGGTGTTACAAGTTGGTATGAGAGCCATGTCTTTGTCAATTGAGAAGGAAGACTTTTGTTTTGAACCAAGTGTGTGAAACTATCCTTAGCCAGGTCAACATGTATTTCATTTGGTATTTGTTTTAGTGTTTATAGAATTTATGAGTTGGACTTGAGATCTTGATTTCAATAGAGACTAGAATGGATCTTATAGGCATGCCATGATAAGAATAGAGACACATCTTTGCTTTTACTGTGCCAAAAGTTTGGATGACTTAAAAGTGTCCACATGTTCAGTTAGCTGAGGTTGAGTTGGATGGTGACCAGGAGTAACTAAAACTTTAGCAACCCCATTGCAGCATTTGCCCGTCTTTTGTATGTCACCACATCAGTCCTTCATTGGGGCATGGTCTATATTGTGAGACGATGTTATTATAGATGACACATACAAGGAGTTGAAAGTATGGAGACACTGACAAAGTTAGTTGGCACATGAGTTGGACCATCGAGTATCTTAAATAGATCCATTAGGTATGGTCCAAGGTCTCTACCTTGGAAAACTTGGACCTTCAAACAAATCATTGTGGATGAAGGATGTGGTTATGATAGTGAAGCCACTGAGGTACCTGGAGCACAAATGAAAGTTTGGATAGATAATTTGAATAGACTACTTCCAAGAAATAACAGCAGATAAAGATGAGTAGCGAGGTGGATCTATAGTTCCATGGACATTTCACTACCTCCCCTTCTTCCACTAGGGTATGTCTGTCCCAATAGTCTTGGTGGTTACTCTTCACGAGATGAAAGAATGAACACAATGAGGATAAGGGAGATTACTTTTGATCACGGATTTAGACGGTTGACCGGATTTCACTAGATCTGCCAAGGCCATATCAGTGACTGCTATTACGAACCAATCAACGCTTATGGGAATAGTTACTCCAGATTCTAGGAGACTAGTTTGGGCTCAGCATTATCTTTCAATCGTACATGTCACCCCTATGATCCAAACCCCTTTGGATCAGACATCCATGATTGGATAACATGAGCCAAGCAGATAGCAGCTACCTCTGGGAAGATAGCCACATTGAGATAAATATGCCAGAGATAGTAATGAGTTCATGACGTACATAATCAGGATCACATCTCCAGCACTTAGATAGCACAACCACCATCCAAGTAGCACAACTACCGTTTGAGATGCACAATCGCCATCCGAGATGCCTAACCACCGACCATGATGCACTACCACCAACCGAATTTGCACTACTACCTTCCGTGATACACAACCATCGCCCATCTATTGCACTATTGCCAACCGAGTGGAGCAATTATTGTGGAAGTAAGGGCCAAGTAGTTACCTTACCTTACAGGAGGACAACTACTTGAGGATTTTCTTAGCTTTGCATAGAGACTGCATGTCACAGCATTGAGAGCAGAGTTGGGTCAGAGATTGAGGAAAAGATATAACTATGGTAACATCAATCGGGTAGAGGAAAGTTAGGCACACTAAGATAATTTTGAAGAGATGATACAGAATTGACTTCACTAGCCATCTTGCATACCATCGCCTTGACCTGACATCAATGGGTCAAACTTGTATTGCAAGATAGTCTTATTTGAAATCTTAAATGAATCATCAAACAGTATTGGTGTCTTTTAGGTATGTACATGGTCAGATTGTTTAGTCATCATGACAACAGATGTATGAGTAATAGCTAGGGTCTACAGATGATTAGCAGATAGTCAGACATGCAGTGTGACCTTTGCCAATGAGAGGAGTTCAACTTGAATTAGATTTTTGGGCATAGATGATGGGTTTAGTGAGGGAGCATCCATTAGGTAAACATTGTTTTCCTTATGCTTCGTCAGCACGAATAGCTCCTTACCTTGAGACATAAGATTGAGCCTTACCCCGAGTATAGGGGGTACCTTCATGGTACTGTTTAAGACTTACAGTGCAGGTAGCCGATAGTAGACCAGTCTGGAGGAGACAACTCCCCCAGCTTGGGACCAAAGCAAATAAGGACTTCAGTCAGACCATACCACGTTGACCGCATAGAGGGATACCAGTGTATGATCATCTTAACCGATAGCTTTTTTGAGAGTCTACTACATTAGTAATAGTCATGTGAATCAAGATTAGTGGTACATCGGTACAGGACGGAAAAATACACCACTGAAGAATGGATGAAACACTGTCAAACCTCAATACGAGTCCCCATAGACTCGAGGAGAGATAATGGTTCCTTGGGTCGTTTGAACCCCATCTATTTAGAAGTGCATAACTAGTACGGTATCGAGAAATACATGCCTACTGTTAGTTGATTGAACTAGAGTAACTTTGGAGTCGTCACTTAGACTCGTCGTTGATTTTCTATTCCATAAGCTGGCCACGTATGGCAGAGTCCAATCATGATGATCTTGAAAACATGTCCATGGACTTACCTATATTTTTGAGCCACCTAATATCTTATACAGAGTTTTTCCATTACCCTTATGATTCCTACAGAGATACGCACACCACCACAGTTAGAGTGATATACATACCTAGTAAGATTTTCTCATGTTAGTATACTCCTCCTTCAAACCTAATATCAGACCACGTGAGGATGTAGCACATACTAGTTGGAGTCCTAGAGTGGTGTGACTAGTTTTTCGCGAGAGATCCAATCTCTTTCCATGTGACCAAAGATATCACACAGCGATGAGCCTTCACACGAGTATTTTGCACTAACCCTTCTAGATATATCAGTCCTACTATATGTTTTCCAAATGGTTCAGATAAGCAGACATTGACCAGTGCAGGTGCCACAGACCATATGTAGGCTCCACAGTTGAGACACATTGTACATGTACATGTGTTCTTCCCTTCATTCCATCACAAAGAGCTCCCATCAATGGTAGTTAGTGGTTGTATAGATAGTGACAAGAGCCATAGCACACAATAGAGTCATAGCCACTCTCCTTTTATATTATGGAAAAGAGTGAGATACTTGACTTGGGACCGAGTTGGCTTGGACCCAGTGAGCTATCCAGTTCTTCTTATAGGGATACTTGAGCGTTTGACCTAGACTGGCAAGAATGAAGGATACAACCCATTAGTATGTACCCTTACTTGGTACTAGAGTCCATCATATGCTAGCAGCACTCATAGGGCACCCTAGTATAACCATAAGACCTGGAGCAGAGTGCTTGAGGGTGACCTATCACATTGATGAGGATCAGAGAGACATGTGTAGATGTTAGGCCACATACACGCATCGAGATAGTTTTCCTAATTTAGCTCATACTAGTACCCTGCAGTACTTTAGAGTACCTGCTTGGCCACCCAGTAGACCCTTAGGGGTGAACCAAGATTTTTCCCGCCGAGGTCATTGCTTTTCAGTCTCCATAGTTTGCAGTGACCCTAGGAGTTAGTCTAGCAAATGACTCGATCATTCATAGTCAATCCAGGGAGACAATTTGAGCATGCATAATCAGTCCAGCGAGACAATTTAAGCATGTATGGTGAGTGCAGATAGAAGTTCTAGCATATATGGCATATTTTGTTAGATGATTAAAGCATGTAGTCTGTCTAGCAAGATTAGTAAGAAGCTAGTGAGCTTTGTTAGCATTCAAATATCTAGCATCATGTTGGTATGTTTGGACCGTGTGCAGCTAGCTTTCGAGGGACAGCTACCAGTTCCTCAGCAGGATGGCATCTTCAGTTGAGTCCTCCGATTGTAGTTGATGTAATAAATTCCATGGACGGAAATTTTATAAGGAGGAGAGGTTGTAAAACGCCATTTTCGGCTTAGGGTTTTACCCAATTGTAGTTTCATCTAGTTTGGGCAATTTGGAGTCGATTCAAGCGAGCTCGAGCCAGGCTAGTTTTTATAATATAAGTATGAGGCCCAAATGGCCATATGAGCATGTTATTGAGGCTGAGTATGCCTGACATGCATACAATAGTCTCAGTTATGATATAATAGAGCACTAATTAATAGTGTATACACAATGTATACATGTGGTTTTTACAAGTTAGCTGGGATTTTAGGCCTAGAATTAGGCTACTGCAGCGTTTAGTATCCATTTGAGATTTTTAGGGTATCTCATTGCATGTATCATACGGATTTTGGACCATCGGATTGTGCCTTATGGGCCCAACTCGATTGCATTTATGGTTTTGAGGCCCATTTACCCTTTTTGCCTCGATTTTAGCTTATATAGTCACTTTTAGGACTGGAGTCAGTTTTGACTTTCAACAGTCTCGATTCGAGCTTTCTGTCCATATGTATATTGTATATACCCCTTAGTGGGCCCCACTAGGCCACAATTTGTTTGACGTTCCGATCATGCCATGTGACAAGATCAGAGCTGTACACTTAGCCTTATCTTCACCCATTGATTTCTAAAGATTTTCCACAATTTTGAAAATTTCCACCATTTCGCCGCCACGACTTTGGCTCAATGCTGGCAAGTCTTTGTGGACTGGCACCCCCATGACCACCTCGCGCTTGACTTTCTAGTCGTACCTCTCATGAGCACTAGTGCTGCCACAGTCGCCGCCAGTGAGGGAGTTTTGGAGCCAGTCCCGGCGTTGTCGCCACCGTTTGGGCCATTTTCTAGCGCTGGCGAGCCACCTTCGTCCAGCCCACACAGCTTCTACTCGTTGAGATCTACATTATGTGACAACCCAAGATGACCGGCGGTGACACCAGCCGCGCCACCATTGGCATTTTTTGGCGACGAGCACCGCCGCCCTCGTTTGGCCCGTTTACTCGTTCACATTCACCTACCTGTGTTTGTGTTTGTTTGGCCATTTTTGCGACCGCCTGCCCATGTTCGCGCCTTCTTGAAAGAGGATTGTTCACCTGTTCATGTTGTGGTCATGCTCGAGCCCATATTCGCGTCAAGCTACCTGTACAGCATTGTTCATTTACACTGCGGAGTCGACTCGGTTCGACTCGGTCAATTCACACGGGTTGACTTTGTTCCCCATTTTAGGCCAATTTCAGCCATTTTTCGATCGTTTTCGGTAATTCGAAAACCTTTACATCAGTTTATATGCATATTCACATTATTTAGTATAATTTGCTGTTATTAGTGTTTTCTTTATTTATTTATTTATCTACTATTTATTTATTCATTCATTGTTATTTATTTATTTTTATTTATATGTTTATCGTATATGATGTATGTTTACATGATTATTTGTTATTATTAATATTATATTTATTTATTAATGTTAGCCTTTTTATGTTTACTAAATTATATATATATTATATTTATTTATTTACTTTTCGTTGCGTGTGTGTTATTATTTCATTCTATTTAATTACGTATTCTCTAATGATGAATATGATATTATTATTATTCATGATTAATTAAAATTAAATATTTATTTATTTATTTATTTATAGAATGATTATGTATTTATTTATTCAATTGTTTATATGATTACTAACACAAGTATATATATAATATTTACTTGTGTTTAGCAATTTACGTATATGGTGTATGATATTACTATTTTATCATTAGAGTATTGATTGTTTTTATGTATTTATTATCCATCTAGTTATTCATGATTGTATGTCTTTTTTATTTATTATTTTATATTAGTTATTTTCTTTATTATGTCACGATTTTCTTGTGGTGTAAAGGTTTTTACTAGGATGCATTGATGATGTATTTTCTTTATTATTTCCTTATTATTTTTTATTTAGCATATATTTTTTTATTAGGATGTATTAATGATGTAAGCACACACCATGTGCATTCATCAGATAGATATGTTATTATTTTACTTAGTAGTGGGTTCCGATGTAGGTTTCGGAGTACGAGCTCGCGCAAGATGTGTAGCTACTCTTAGAGCATAGACTACAGGTCCTAAGGCTCTCCCTCTCCACTTGACTCCTTGTGTGTGTTGAGTTTAATCGTGTTTTATACATAGGATAACATGGATGGCGTTTTATTCCATCCCTTTGATGTCAGGCCATTTAGCTGTGTTTTCTATGCATGTTTAATAAAACTACAAGGATGAGATCCCTTGTTGATTTTCGAACTGAAGTTATAAAAATATATTATAGAAGCCTCTTCCCTGAGCCTTTTATATAAGTACGCACTTTTTTTACGGATTTCACAAATAAAAGAGTGAGTGGTACGGAGATATGTACGAATCACACTAGTACTCTTTCAAACCCTGAGGTAGTGCGGTGTATGAGGGTACTCCGTATTGTAGTGTATTTCCAAAATTTGTAGTACTAACTTAACTGTTCCTTTTGCCACTCGAGTATCATGGCGGGTGATATAGAAGATGTGAGGGTGTAAGCATTGTATGTGTGAATATGATTATGAGTCGTGCATGCGAGCTGGCACTTGTTTAAGTATGTTTGATTATCGCCCAGTGTGAGGCAATCTTGAAGTTTCATAAGTTTTTGTAGGCAATCGAATACCTATTTGTTAGTTTGTATTAGTTATTTTTTGGACTTGATATATGTAGGTCTTGCAATCTTGAGTCGACTTTGGTGGGATGATAGACAAACGCTACGCACACTTGAGTTGAACGCAGTTATTTACGTCCTTACTTTTATATATATTCGATGCATTTTGACATGTATTTAACAGTGTCTTCCATTCTCTTGACACTAAGAAGGTTGTTTCGAACTATTATATCGATCGAGTCTTACTGACGAACAACTTTAAATATTACTCGACTTGATCGTAATATTTCTGATTCGGTTCGTAGGTGAACCGAAATCAGGCTGTTACATGACTCGAGTTATAAAAGTGTCTCTATAGGGAGGAATCAAAGCAGGAAGACTAAATGGGCCTCAAACCCTCAACTTGATCGTGTAAAAAAATCTACGACTCAATTAACTTGGGCCCACAAGGGAAATTCAGTACTCTGAAATCCCTAAGCTAGATGCAAATGAGATACCTTGAAAATTCAAAACGGATACTAGACCCTACAACGGTATAAAACCCTGACTAACTCATACAAATCATCTATATACCTCACGTATACACTAATAACTCATGCTCTGATTATATGCATGTCCGTACAACACGCTTATACAGCCATCTGGGCCCATACTCATGGTCTGAAATTTGTTGGCTCAAGCGCGCTCAAACTAACTCGAGACTACCCGAACCGGATAAAGTACAAGTAGGCAAAACCCTGACTTGAAGCTGGGTTTTACACAAAATGAACCTGAGGACCGGGGAATGATGAAAATTTGGAAGTAGTTAGGCTAAATAAGTTTTGGTTACACAAAACACTCTTATTAGAGTTTCTAATAAGGTTTCATTTGGTTGACATGAAAATAAAATAAAATATATTCTGTTCTCTTAATTATAATTTATAAATAATTATGATATAAAATGCAATGTAAAATCTTTGTCAAAAATATTTCCTCCTTTTACTGTGTTATAAGAAATTGGTGGGGTCGAGCGGATGAAATTTCTAATGGAGACAGCTTGATGTAAAAGTCTTACCTGCATCACATTATAAAATACTCTAAATATAGATAAAGTTTTGTTAGGACATTATTATTTTTCCCATGAATAACTATGTAAAGATTTCGTAGGTTTTTTATTTTTTTCATATTGTTAACCAAATGGAGTGTAAAAGTAAAATGATCAAACGTAATTTTAATGGTCTCCTATATCCTAAAATTTTTTTCCAATTCAATTTTATTGAGAAATAATATTTATAAAACATTTTTTACAAACGAGATATTAGCTTCCAATGTGATGGACCTCTCACGGCGTTCATTTTCACTTTCTACGTACAAATGCCCTCTTCGGCAAATCAGCAAAGTTTGCTTAAACAAGGGAATAACAGCAGCATATCATATGCATATTCAACACGGATCTTCCATAACGAAGAACGAAACGCATTTGCAGATATGAAAGGTGCGAATTACGGAGATGCAGTCTGCAGGGATAATCCAGCTGCCCTCCATGTATTTATTATGGATAAACAAAGCCCATTTACGGGGAAAATGTAGTACGCTACTTCAACTAGTAACAGAGAAGGAGAAGTCATCATCAGTGATGGCTCGGGAAGAATATATTTCCTGATCGCTGGCATATGATGAGTACTCCTCCATATTCCCCCTTTCACTCACTTCCTCGATCTTCTCAACTGCTGCTTCCATCTCCCACCTCTTGCTAGCGCTAGCTTCGCAGCAGGCCAATCCAATTTGCAGCAGTTTGAGCATCTCCCCCAGCTCACCTCTCCTCCCACCCAGCATCTCCTTATCAAACACTTCGCCCGTCCACTCCTCCTTCACCACCGAACTCACCCACTGCGCCAAGTCCGCAGTGGAAGCGGCCCGCCCCTGGGCGACGTAGTTGCTCGGGAATCTCCCAGTCAAGATTTCAAGTATGAGCATTCCCAGATTCCACACATCACTTTTTGGTGATACTAAGCCATGTTTTTGGTACTCTGGGGATTTGAATGCCACCATGAGTTCCCTTGCCAGATCTTTGTTTGTTACCGGAAGGAGTCCATAGTCCATCAACAACGGCTCGAAATTGCGGTCGAGTAGGACGTTGGATGATTTTAGGTGGCCGTGTGGAACATCTACCGTCCCGGAGAGCTGTGTGTGCAGATATGCAAGACCCCGGGCCACACCTTTGACAATTTTCAATCGGGTTGCCCAGCCAAAGCTACCTTTCTCACCTTCCTCCCTGTTAGCTGCCAATATTTGGTTTGATAAAAAAATTCTTGTCAGCATCAGTTAGTTATCTGCAAGTCAATATCTGTTACTTATCAGCTATCTGTTAGTTTGATCAAATAATTCCTTTTTCTCCCGTTTAATTACCTCCAAATTTTACTTTTAACATTTGAACTAGTAATGCAAGTCCTACAGCTGCTTTACTTTATGGTAACTCCTTAGTTCTGTTTCTATTTGGAATAAATTATTATATATTTACTATAAAGAATGCCTTATTTACCCGAGAGTGCACGAACCGTAACTTAAAACTTAACAATATTAAAATATTTTGCTGTCATAATTAATAACCATAATTACGGAGGATAATATCCAATGCAAAAAACGTTCTCCTATGAATGGCACCCTATATACCGTGTCATTTTTAGAGTGGAGGATAGCCGTTGGATGACACCAACATTGTAAAACATGGGATCCGAGTTAGCGTTTTATACTTGTAAATTGGTCTCTTCAGATGTCAGTTTAAGTCGAGTCAGCTTTAAAGCACATGCGCAGAGCCGAGGCCGGCCATGTGTTGTGAGTCAAAAGGTTAAGTGTATCCAAATATATAATGATACCGTTAGTAATATAGAAGTAGAATGAGTTATCAAAGTATATCATTTTTTTATATATATTATACCGTAAAATTAAATTTAGGTTGTTTATCACATTAGGATACATTATTTGTTATTTTGGGTGTGTTAGTAAGCTTAGAGTATGTCATTCGAGTTAGGACTAGATTATTGTATTTTATGGTAATTTATTATATTATATTTTATATTTTTAGGATTTATTTTATTATTATTAACTCTATTTGGGAGCGAGTGAAGTTTTAATTATAAAACTGCCCTTCCCCTCCTTCTTCTCCACCCCAACGCTTCGCCGCCCACCTTTGCATCTTCGACTATTAAATTGCTAGCATTGGCACCGCCATCGGTCGGTGTTGCCAACACTGCACTTCCTGTCTACTACCAGCACAGCTTTCCTTCCCTCTTCCTCACCTACACCTCAACTTTCCCTGAGTTCGAGTGCCGGTGCATGGACCCGCCCACCACCTTCGCTACTGTGGACACACCACCAGCCACCGACCGAGTCAACATCCTCTCCCTATCTTCCCTGCCTTTCCCCGCCCTCATGCATGTATCTCCTGTCGAGTCCCTTCCAGCCATCACCCTTCCTTCCGGCCATCACCCTTCAGACCCCACCCCTCTCCTCTTCCATTGCTCTACAGCTGAGTTTCCCTATAGGTGCCCTAGCTGGCCATGTACATTGCCATCGGCAACTCGCCAATCATCACTACTGGCCAGTCACAGCCTTTGTTTGATGCTCTCACGGCCAAGCCACGCATGTCTGGCCCCAACCTTGGTCGAGTAGTTGATTCGCTGACCGCAACCGCAGCTGTCGCCGCCGACAAATTGGTATACATCTTAGATAATTTAGTTTCATGTCATTTCATAATGGATGATAATGGAATGTGAATTATTATGACTATTAATGCTTTTATTGATTCGGTGATGGATGCAATCAGAATTGAAATAAATTTAACAAGTCATTTATGATAATTAGGTAATAACGATATGATTGAGTTATAATTATTAAGGTAGATCATACTTGATTGGTATTGATAACTGTGAGGGGAGCATGATACTTAACTGAATTAGATAATGGAGTGTGAATCAATTATCATATTAAGACGAGTAAGTTATTGATCATTGATCAATTCGTAATGATAAAATATAATAAAAGTGCATGCATGCAATCAAGTATATACATTAAAAATTATTCGATAGACTCAATGGAATGTTTTGAACATGAATTGGCATTAATAGGTATTTTGGATAATTAGGGAATAAACTATGGATTGAACAGTCAATTAAATGACCTCGGGTAACACCTACCGTGTTACTATATAAAATTAGTTAACATGGTTGATTATTTATGAACTGGAAATGTGGAATTAAAATTAAACTGAACATAAGCATGAATCAGGAATTGAGCATGAATTAAGAATTCATGAAGCAATCAGTAGTTATTCATTAGTTATCAAGTTATGTAGTGACAATTTAGATTTTATAATTTCACTTGTTTTGTCGTGTTCTTTTCTTGGAATGTTTGTGATCATATATGTATATATTCATTGTGTTCATGTGTCATATAGATAAAATGAGCGTTAGTATTTAATTTTGATACGTATGTCCAGATTAAGAGCTCGCCGTTTAGGTGCACGGCCTCGCGTAGAGCTTCTATGAGGTCTATTTAGGACTCGTATCTGGATTTTTGTTCTATTATATTGTGATTTACTATATTGATTACAAGATAGATTAAGTAGTGTTTCATTGAATCCCACTTAACTTGGGTCACTTGATAGTTAGTTTTTCGAATTAATAACTATCGAGGATGAGATCCCTCAAGTCTAATTTTGAAAACAAGATCCACCGCAAGTTCCCTTACCAAGACTATATATGATTTTATTGAGTTTTCATTAAGATGAGAGATGGTCAAACCGACTCGCACGTAAATTGAGCAGTGCACATCCCAATCACAACTGGCTCTAGATTAGTGAGTTATATTCCCAAGGGCTCCTGACAACTTCGAGTATTGAGTTTCCTCACACCTAGCAAAACATGGAGGTTTACAAGTACTGTTTACTATGACTCATGTTTGGATGTGTGGTCCAAAGGTTACTAAAGGCAACTGCCAAAGAGTACTTGGGCTTCATGCTCATAGCCAGAAGAAATATGGAGGATAGGAGAGGGCTTAGAAGTTACTAATATTTCTGAGCATGGGACAGAAGAATGAGAAAAGTGCCAAAATAGGCATTGATCGATCAATCAGTTCAGGATGCTACTCGGTCTCCAGCCTAGTGGCTTCCCCAGTAAATGCCCTTGAGAGAGTTCAACAAAAGTGAGGTCTTGTACACACACATCTATAAAGCCCATGACTCAAGTCAGGGTTTTATGTTCGTGAACAAGTCAGTACAGTCATCAGTTTGAGTCGAATCAGTTTTAGACAACGTTCGCCGAGCAAAGGCCAAACTTGTGTTATGAGACATGAGGGTCGTGTGTATCTAAGTATATAATGATAACGACAGTAGCAAATCAGGAAAATGAGTTATCAAAATATATGACAGTATGCTAGATTTATTTTATGATTTGACAATCAAATTTGACTTATGATGATTATCACGGTAAGACGCATTAGTTAGTACTTTGGGTGGATTAGTAGGCTTAGCACATGTTATTCGAGTTGGGCTATTATTATTTTATAGTATTTTATTATATTTTACTTTGATTTTTTTGGAATTTATTTATTTTTATTGACTCTAACTTGAAAGTGAATCAAATTTTTATTATGTAACTAGCCCGCGTGTTATATTATTCCCGACTCTTCTCCTCTTCTTCCTGTCACCACCTCCACATGACACCATGCCCATACCTCTGGTTTTTTATGTTGCGCCACCACCGCCGCTAACCTTGCCGCGGGTTGCACTGCCGCTAGCCAGTGCCACCATCCATTCCCTTCCCCTCCTTCTCTATTTCTCTACCCCATTCATGGAGCCATCCTTCCTCTATTTCGTGGAGTGCCACCGGCTGCACAGCAGCGCTTCACCACCACTGACCTGCCCTTTGCTTCCCACCACTGAATTCACCGCCTGTGGACAACCAAAGACGCCACCTTTTCACTACTTCACCTGGTCAATTACATTGTTTTGGGCTCGGCCGCTGCCAACGAACCGTCGTCGCCACCGGCCAGTCACTGCCCAGCCGAGATCCCCTTGCCTCCACCTCCTTCTACTCCGGCTCGAACCTAGCTGTGCCTTCTCAGAGCCTTCCTCCTCGCTGTGAGTTGGATACAGCCGCCGATGGCAGTGTTTTCCGACTAGCCGCCCGAATAGTTTCTGCCGGTCTTTGCTCGGAGAACTCAGCGCCGATCTCCTCCCCTTGCCGTGACCGTCAGCATCAGTTGTCCTCCCGGTTGTTCTAGCCACCAGCGACAAGGAATTTCTGCTGGAAGTGCGTGTTGTCGCCGGACGGCAGCCCTTGTTGCTTTGGCCTGATCCATGCACAACCATGACATAGCTCAAATCCTTGTCATCTGGTAAACCCTAGCTGACCCATCAGTCATCACCTCCGTAGCCATCGTCCCACCACCATAGCCATAGCCCAATTCTAATTTAGAATTAATTATATGGTTTAAAATTTATTATCATGGTGGGTTAAGGATATAATTGTGTTTAATATGGACAATGGCATTGCATAATAGTGTAAGAATTGATTTGTATAACTGTACTGTGTTCTTGATGAATGTTAATAAATTGATCATAGGAATTAAATGCAATTTGGTATGGTACGGAATATATTATTGTTGCATGATTACTCATGACCTAAATTGAGGAGTTTATTGAGTTGAAGTTGATCGATAGGATTAAAATATAGATGGATTGATGCGTATAGGTTGTGCAAGGAATCATGTGATGATATTGATGAATACCCTAGTTAGGGTGTTTTGTCATGATTTGGATTGTATGTCTCATATGATTGGATGATGAGTATGTAGTATACATGCATCGTACAGGGCATTAGCATTTAGTTTTGATGTGTATGTGCGGAGTAAGAGCTTGCCATTTAAGTGCGTAACTTCGCTTTGAGCTTTTACCATCTCTATTTATGACTCGTTCTTTGATTTTTATGATCTACTCAATTATGTTTTGATTTGACTGATAGAAGATGTGTTGAGTGAAGATTTATTTGATTCCACTAAAATGAGCCATTTAGTTGAATGATTTCAGGATTTAAAACCCTCGAGGATGAGATCCCCTGAGTGTGTTTTGAAAATCAGCTCGAGATCAAGTTGCGTTTGGCCTATAATCTTAAATCCCTTCCCAACCCTATGTATAAAATTATCAAGTTTATATTGAGACAAGAGAAGGTGAAACCGACTTGCACGTACCATGAGAGGGTGCTTCTGGCAGTCACAGTGGGCTCTAGATTGCTGACTAGATCATTCCATTCCCGAGAGATCCTAACAAGTCCACATTTTGAGTTTCGTCAAACCTAGAGAAGTGTAGAGGTTTACGGGTACTGTAATGCAGCAGATGTCTAGACATGTGGACTTCCTAAGAGTACTCAGCCTCTATACTCAGGGCTAGGTGATATATGGAGAATGTAGACAGCTTTAGTATACCGGTTTTCCCGAGCATGGGATAAATGCTATAAATGCCAAGAAAGGCATTAAACTAGTCAAAACAGGATGCTATCGAGGCTATAGCTTGATGGCTTCATAGTAGTTGCTCTCATGAGTGTTCTTATGTAGTTATAAATGTTTTATTTTAATATGAAAGTCAGCTCTCATGTGCCAGTTTGATATGCAATTATTTCTAGACCAATAACGATCGTTATTGATATTTTCTTATTATATATCTAAATGAGAACCGTAACGAATGAGCATTGTCAATTACAACGGAGGAGCAGCAATGCCACTTTGCATATATGTATCTGTTGAGGATGAAATCATATGATGTTTTTATGATATGTGGTTGACATGAAAGTTTATCTTGATGTGACTTAAATTTTTGCTATGATGACTATCATGATATATGAAAATGTGATACTCTTTTGAAAGTTGTAATTACAAATGAACAGGATCAGCAAGTGGGTCATACCCAAGTCAAAGAAATATGATGTGAATGATGTATGTGAACATGTTGTGTTATTCAATATTGTGAATATATATATATATTACACTGTTGACATGGTGACCCTTCTTGCACTTTTAAGGGAAACTCTATCCGTTTTAATTTTATAATCATTATTTTTGGATCTTAATTTGTGTTTTAATTATTTTGAAATGTGATTTCGGTTGTCATGCCACATATAAGATCATGTTAGGTGTTGATCATCTCCTTTCATACATTGTGTGCTTATTGGTCCATCTTAAAATGCCAAGAGTAGATCATTTCCGTTAGGATTGGGTTGACCGATTTAATTGATTAAGGATGGTTCGGTCCCCAATATCATTTCTAAATCGATTTGAGAGTGAAGTGGATTTAGGGTGCTACACATCGGTGTGAATGGAGACTATTTATGGTTATTATGTTTATATGTTGCTAATGGTGAAAATGTTATGATGAAAATTATATGATGTTAATTATGAATAATGTCATGATGATATACATAGTTAATAAAGATGTGATTTTGTCTGTGATCAACAAATGGGTCAAGACCGAGTTTAAGAATAAAATGTGAATAAGAATGAACAGATGGGTCGAGACTCAGTTCATGAATGTTAGTCATGCAAAATGGAAAATTTGTTGTGTTTATAGAATAATTTTTAATGTTGTGTTATATACATTGATTGACAGGGTGGCCCATTCTTAAACTTTTAGGAGACACTCTGTATATTTTACTTTAGAAATTTTATCAATTTTATCGTGATTTTTTTAAGTGTGCATTGTTTGTCATGTTATTCAGATAGTATTATGTTAGGGTTCCGTGCATCTTATCCATACGTAACAATATTCATCATTCCATCTTAAGATGTTGAGAATAGATCAATTTGGGTTAAGTTCAAGTTGATTGACTTAATTGGGTGACCCGTTCTATTCCAAATCTGTTCACAAGTGAGCTGGATATGGGGTGTTAGAGAAATTCATCAACGCCCTAAGCTTTTTTCCCCCTTGTCCTGCCCTTGGAGATCCCCCTTCTTTTTCTTGGAGAGTTTTTCCAAGTCATCACCATTACCGCTGTTGCTAGAGCAGCATTTATATCCTTCTCTACCATGGTCGTTGTTGCCATCTCCTCCTCCATGATAGTCTAATGTGATCAACGCTAACTCTGACGGTATGCTTTGGCCACAATACTGTGGCCCTCTACCTCCATCGCTCAATGCATGATGACTAATCCTTGCAAGATTTCTTTGATGGAGAATTGGGGATGGCTTGATTTCAGTCAATTGCGGCTGTTTTTTAGACTCCGAGTTTAATAAAAGAGGTTGGATGAGGAATCAATTTTCTTTCTAAGCTTGCACCAGGAATCAATGATATTATCTTTGGAGTAACCTGACCCAAAGAACAAACTAATCGGCTTAAAGTGGTTAACTGAAGTTAAAAATTCTAGTTTTAAATAGAATTAATAAGAATTAGATATCCCCCTTCTTTTTATCGGAATTAATTATTTATCGGGACTAAATTGAGGGATCTTGGAATCAACCCACCTTAGGAAAATTTATCTTTAAAATTTTTACATTTAGCCTATTATTAACCCTAACATGTCTTTTTTGGCCAGTAAACAACAATCTAGCTAACGTCCCTATTCTAATGTACCATCTAACATAAAATCGGGTTACTATCATATAATCTATAATGATTTGAATGGAAGTACAAATTAATGGATCCATGTCATTTATTCAAAAATTATTAACTGAAATTGAAATTATATAATTTATTATAGCTAATAAATAAGATCTTATCCCGGTAAGAATGATGCAAGACTAGGTTGAACGATCTCGTTTTTATTTTCATCAAGTATCAATTTTTCCTTGGACAAGAGATCTGGTAGGGAAGAGACAGAGCCCTCCCGCCCGTCATGACCACACGAGGGGAGTGGTGACTTCTCTCTTCTCTGGGAAATTTTTTGGAAGGGAAGCATTATCAAGGGTAAATTTAGAAAAAGTTAAAACTTAACTTCGTTCATGCTAGCCATGGATGTTTTTCAATCATCCAACATCTGCCGCCCACTCTTAAAATGGCACCGCACATTTGTAGTAGAAATTTTTTCAATGCACTGATATATCAGCAACATCTCGTTCCTTTCTAAACCTTTGGCATTTTACGAAATATTTTGTGCACCAGTAAAACATGCTCGACTTTTCATTATTTTATGTATGATTGGCCCAATACATTGTCTTCTACGAAATTTTAAATAGCTAATTTAATAAGTTAATCAATACCTTAATAAATAAAGTAGGAACTACGAAAGGCGCATATAATATTAATCATAGATAATTGATGCATTATTTATGCTAATAATACTATAACAATTCATTATTGACAGGCTAAATAAAGAGATCACGAGCCAAAGAGTGCTCCTAAGTCCTGACCTCTACTTATCTTTACCTTTTATTAATTATTATACTTAAATTTTCATATACTATATCTTTCGTGCCAACAAAAAGACCATCAGCATAAACTTGTGTCAATGTAAAAACAGGTTTTGTTTAAGTATACGACTACGCCACTAACTAAAAATGACTTTGTGTATGTTTTGGGCAGAAATGTTGTAAACTATAACCTGTATTTTGTAAAAACTGATTTTAATGTGATGCTCTTTAAAAAAAAAGACTATATGCAATTCAAGAATAGGACAACTTACTTTTTAAAAAAAGAGGATAACTTACTATGGAGCAGGTGCACCAGGCTGCTATTCTTGATGTACTCCGTCACCAGTAGCTTCTCCTCTTTTCGGCAGTAGTAAGCTGTCAATGGAAGAACATTAGGGTGACTCAACCTGCCCAACCTCCTCATATGGTGGTGGAATTCCTCGCGCCCAACTGTGTTCATCTCTTTGAACCTTTTTACCACCATCGCCTGCCCAGTCAACAGCACCGCCTTGTAGGAGGACCCAAAGCTGCCCCCACCCAGCACCTCCGCCGACGCTCTTAGCAAATCCTTGAACTCGAACCTCTCTGAACCATCTCTTAAAAATGTAAGCTTTCCATGATCATGGGCATGATCTTTGGTGGTGACTGTCTCTGTCTTTGCACCAGTAGTGTGGAATGTTGGGGAACCGTTTCCGAGTTTATGGCCTTTATGGCTAGCAGCCTTTTTGGCAGTCTTCGTGGGCGAAAGCTTAAACCGACTTTCCGAAGAAGTCGATGATCGCCTGCGAAGGAGAGCAAACATAGCAGCAATAAACCCCAGAGCAACGGAGGCAGCTAGTACAATGATCAGTATGAGAAGTGTGCCCGATAAACGTCTCTTCTTGCAAGACCGATCAAGTGGCTTACCACATAAACCGTCGTTGCCTGCAAGTAGCACATTATGTCATTACGAGACTAATTTAGCTCGATCACATCAAGTACCCTATGCTTCTAACCGAAGAAACATTTCACGATGTTTGTGTGTATTTTATTTTATTGCATTGGCTGATTACTTGCTTCAGTCGATTGAAGTATACATAATCAGTGCAATTTTGAAATTTTAATAATAAATGAGTATTATTATCTATACACATGATTATTTTCTCTACTAATAAGATTAATTTAATTACATTACCTTACCTTTTAACCATGATTGAGGTATGCCCGTTTAGGTTCATTCCGCTATTTTTAATTTCTTTCCGTCCAACGTCTTAGTGTGATCAAAGGCCACTTCTAACGTAATTTGAATACCATTGTCTTAGAAAATTAGTCTATCTAATACTTATTATATTTATTAGATAAGATCCGGCATTGAAAATAGGGTCGGGTAAGCAAGTTACCTGACCCAACCCGACCCAAAAAAATCAGGTTTAGGTTCAACTATACGGACGGGTTTACTGGTTCGAATTTTTATCATTATCCATTTCATAACGGATTGGGGGCCTCACCATATACAGACCTTAATTCGAAAAATATTTAATTTTTATTTAAAGTTTTAGTTTTTCTTTTATAATTTTTTATATAAAATATATTTTCTAAAATATATTATATTTTAACATAACTAAATAAGAATAATTATCACAAAATATTTATTTTTTTGTGTATTCTTATGCAAATATATGTAATATATTTATTACTTGTTTGAATTGGTTCGGGTCTGGGTTTACTGAATCTCAAATTCGAGTCGGGTTCGGGTTTACATTAAAGAAAACATATTTGAGTTTGGGTTTGCGTTTTAAATATCGCGTTAAATTTCCTCCACAACCTAGACCAAACCAACCCATTAACAACACTACTCAGATCTTTTATATATATATAGGAAAATTACTCTGCGTCAAGCGTAGAAAAAATTTTCTGCACCCCCTTGCGTCGGGGCCGTCCGGTTACAAGGATGGCCCAAATTTAAAAAGAAAAATTTTATCTAGGCCATCCGATTATAAGGTCAGCCGAGATTACATTTTAAAGGAAGCAAATCTTGGCTGTCCTTAAAATCAGACGACCAAGACGTGTGGGGCACAGAAAATTTTTTCCTGCTTGACGCAGAATAACCAATCTTATATATATATATATATATATATATGTAAATATTCAATTTTGGTTAATCTATTTAGATGAATCTTACACTCATAAGTTGTTGCTTGGGTAGAGTTATTACAGATTTTATAATAGCCTAGAATAGATATGGACTAGGCCCATCCTCCCCCCCCCCCCCGAGAGAAAGGAATTCGGAAAACAAAACTAGGATTATTTATTTTAAAAGCGTGTCGATTTTAAATTTTACAAAATTAGTCACACACAGGTAAAATATAATATATTAGTGAGAGTGAGTGTATACATAAATTTTCAACTTAGGACCATTTAGAAGTTGATATGGATTAGGCAGATTAGTTTGTGTTCATAAGGTTGTGAATATAAGAGCCGATCTAGTTATTTTAATGCATTTTAATTGTTCGTAACTATTTGTAGTCTATCTTCTTGTTGTGGATTGTGCTTTATCCACATTCATCCATGATTAGGAAACTATACATATTAACATGCAGGTCATTTTGGTTCAGATTATGTTTATTGTCTATCTACTTGTTGTGGATTGTGTTATATCGTACTCATTCATGTATGATTACGAAATTATACGTATTAGCATACAGATCATTGTGGGTTTCTGTAATTTAATAGAGTTATAAATGCAGATTAATTATCTGACTCCCCAAGTCCCCGTGTTAAAAAGATGACATTGTGACAACTACCTCTATGCAACTTGTTGGACCAAGAAGGGGATCACGATGCTGATCGGTATACTGTTCGAGACGAACAGCACATGGGTGCATTTGTGGTTTTTCAATTGGCAAGGGCAGCCACATTTCTTTGAGCTGAGGCTATGCATTAGCCATATTGAATTGAATATGAATAAATAAATGATTTATGTTATTGATAAATATTTATTGTAATTATATAATTTTAATGATTTCACCGCTAGCGTGATTACTTTCTACCACACGTGATTATTGAGAAATTAGAAAATAAGCGGGAGTAGATTATTGACAGCGTCGATTATCTTTTAAAACTGATGCTTGCTCGCACAATGCATGATTTTATAAATTTTTTGACTATTTATTTTTATTGTATTTGACTTTTTAATTATGCTTGTATTTGAATATTCTCAAGTGGTAACTTAGACTTTTACATAAATTTAAGTTGAGTTAAACTATAATACGCTTAAAGTAAAAGTTTTTTGTATAATATTTTTTTGCAATATTTTATTTGTATCATACTACATATTTATTTTTTATAGTCATATCTATTATATTTATTTTTAAAAATCGTAGTATATTATTATTTATTAATTAGTTGACATTCAGTAATTTGTCAACTTAAGAAATCTACTTATTAAACTAAAAATCAACCCCCGTACATTAAATTACTGGAATTTTTTTCTTTAATTACATTTTAGTTTTCTTAAATTTTAGTTGATTTTGGTTCTACAATAGCTCTATGAGGCAATTAAAACTTACTCTAATATTTATATTATTATAATTATTTCTTGGGAAAACTTTCAATTATAATTATAAATCACGATTAGAAATTAATAAATTCAATTCATGTATTTATAGTCTTATTGCTCCAATTCAAGTTGGCTACTTAAGAATGAATACTTAATTTAGGACTTGTATATATTTTTTAATTTAGGAATCTATGTACATAATCTATGATATCTATTTATTTACTTATTGTTAGGGTAAACTTAGTAGATAGTTATATCCAAATAGTAAAAATATTTTCATCATTCATTGTAATAGCCCAACCTGTTTAGGATAAACCAATGAATTTAGTTATCTCTATTAAATCATTAATTAAATTGAAGATCCTAACCTATCATACCAACTAATATATATTGAATCTTACCTAAATAATTATTAAATATATGACTAACCTCAGAGCAAACCCATTATCATATTAGATAAATAGAGGTATATAAGAAAATGGAGTTTCAAGGATATAATTTTTTTAAAGCGGGAAAATTTTAATATCCTTCAAAAGTTGAGTTAGTCGTATATCAAATACATGCTAAGATAAGATCTAATATATTCCTTTAAAGGCTAGACTCAATTACTACAAAGTGATGAACTTAATTATTTATTTAAAAGTGATTAACCAAGTTTAAAATTTTTAGTATCATCCTCACTAATATATTTAATCATATTCTATTAGGCATTTAATATAAGACTAAGTCAACTTTAGGAGATAATACATTCATGCCTACATAATTAAAATTTTTATTTATTTTTAGCATAAGATTACAACTACAAGTTAAAAATAATAAAATATGGACTTTTGCGTTAAAAGAATTCTCTATTTTTATTTAAAAATAAGAATTAGTTATATTTTTAGAAAAATAATTTTATATATCATTAATATTTATTATTAAAATTTTCAAATGCACTCCGCAAATCACAGTGGGTTTGGCTAGTTGATAAAAATAAATAAGGTCTAGTTTTAGATTATTTCGATTTTTTATTTCTATGTTTAATAATGAATGGGTAAAATTTTAAATTAAGTTATTATTATGAATTTAAAATAAGGATTAATATTTCAAAATAGCTAAAAGATACTTGATGGTTACTAATTAAAATATTTTAATAGAAACCTAATCTTTTTTAGAATAGAAAATAAAAAGTAATATTGTAAAATAGCGAAATGACAAGTGACAACATTGCATTCAAAATCATGGCTTTTATATATTTATTTTTAAATAAGTCGATGATCAACTCAGTGATATCAGTTTTTATTATTGTTATATGTTATCTTGAGGCATAATAATATATTTGTGGAAACAAGTTTTGGATTTAGATGAGACACATAGCTAGTATCTCTTGTACTATTTATTGTACATCTACAATTGCTTATTAATGAATTATTAATTGTAAGATTGTCAAACTAGTTAGTTCAGTGAGTTAATTCCACACTCAACGGCTACTAAATACAATATGATATATAATTAGTGGGATTCTTGTTTATAAAATTTAACTTGTTTAACCATTTTGGAAGAAATATTTATGCTCATCAATTTATAATAATTATGCCAAGATATTACATATGATATTAGATCCAACTCAAAACTATGCTAGATGATGATAGTTTTTTTAGACACAACTTAGTAGGTTCATTAGTTATACCAAAAAATTCTGAAAATAAAATTTCTTAAAGCGGTGGAATTTATGATAATCAAACAAGTTAGTTCAGTTAATTAATCCAACATTCAGTTGTTACTAGATTAATATATGATATATTAGTGATGATCATGTATCTTAAACTTAATTAACTACTTTTAAATTTATGACTATGTTTATCGGTTTGTAATAATTGACTAATTTATTAATTTACATCATAAAATAATAAATAAAATATTAATATATTATTTTACTTATTTTGGTGACACTAATCTCAGACTTTTTCTATTTCAATTACTATTTTAATTGTTACAACTTATTATGCCCGTACATTTTTTTATAAGTCAATGTATCAATTAAGTAAAATTGTAAATATATTTTATGAATCAATTATTGTACAAGTACTCTTTTTCAATATTTACTAATTGGATGGCTTATCCATATTGATTATAAATGTTGGTGTCCTTACACTTTTTACTAAGTAGTAAATTACTCATTTAGGAACTACTTTTGTCTTCATAAAATTATCCTATGTGAAAAGAAAAATAATAAATTAAATTACAAGCTCCTACATATATCTTAGAACTTTGTAAAAATTTGGAAAAATAGTTTCCTCTCTAAAAAGCAAATTAGTTTTCAAAATTCCATTAACATATAAAATTATGTATGTATGTATGTATATATATATATACACGAAAATGTTATGGAATGAGCCCTAATTTTAGTGTGAACTTTACGAATTTTAATTATGACAGTTATTTTTTAAGGTAATGGTTTACATTGGCTAGTTATTAATGTAATTTCATAAATATAACCATTTAATAAAAAATTATCGATCCTAATATAAGATAAGAAGAATGATATTTAAGATTCGTGTGTGTGCCTACTATATATATATATATATATATATTGACAACTTCTATATTGTTTTTATTGTTAGAGTATATCGAGCGGTTAGTGAAACTATAAATATATTTTATATTGTTAGAGTATATTGCTAACATAAATTTTATTTCATTTTTAATTTACTATAAATAAAATTATATTTGTGATTGAGTTTAAACTATAAATCTGATATGAATCTCTTTATCTTTTATGTTTTAGGCCTTCAAACTTATAAATCACATTTATATGGGTAGGATGTCAGTAATCTAATTAGGAGGCATTAATTATTTTTTAAACTGAAATATGATTCGTATAAAAATTGCATAACTATAATTTTACAAATAAAAAGTAAATTTTACTAACCTATTAATATAAATTGCCTATTTAAATTTACTGTTTCCCTGACCCGATAGATTTGACTTTAAAATAAGAGATTTGATTGGTACTAAAATATTCTTTCGACTGACTAACCTGTATATGAACCTGCATCAAACTTCGACAGACTCGCCGGAACAGGGCCGCCCAAGTCGTTGTGGGAGAAGTTCACCACTGTCAGATTTGGCTGCAGAAGGTCGGGCAGCTCGCCGGTGAACCGATTATTGTCCAACCACAACTCGACCAGCTTGGGCACTCTCACCAACGAGGCCGGGATAGGCCCCGTAAATTGGTTGCTGGACAGCACCACCTTCTTGAGCGACCACATATGATCGAACGCGTTGCTAGGAATGACGCCGGAAAAGTTGTTCCTGGAAAGATAGACCGCCCGCAAGGCGCCCAACTTGGAGATGTTGGGCATCGGCCCTCCAAAGATGTTGCCGCTTACACTCAAGGTGCGCAGCTTGTCCAGGCCCAAAAGTGCGTCGACGTCGATGAGACCCATGAGGTCCATGTTTTCCAGTTGCAGGCCTGTGACCCTGCCCTCGGTGTCGTTGGAGCATATGACACCGGTCCACTTCCGGCGCCGCTCGGAAGGGCATGGGCTCCCTCCGGCTACCCAACCGATAAGCGCTCCGCTGTTCCCTAGTAGCTGCTTTAATTTGAGAAGGGCACTGACGTCGTCGGCGAGAACACAGCCGACGTGAAGCTGGAGCATAATAAGTAGAGATAATAGAAAGACCGAGGCCATGAATACTTCCTATTGATGAATTAGTGTGGAGAAGTGGAGAAGCAGAGAACAGGGGAGGGATGGCGCATGGACTAGGAAGAGATAGGAGGGCGGAGAACGCTAAGCGCGGGGGAGCAGAGGAGACGTTGGGGTGGGAAGGGATTACTGAAATTGACGAAGTCATGAGTTGTGTGAAGTACACGCGACGTGTGAGTTATGAGCTGTTTCTTAGCTCCAAAATTGAAGTACATTTTTTTACCTCCGCTACAAGATCACACCCATGGCCGGCGGTGGTTTAACATTACAAATAACAATTGTTTTGTTCCTGTTGTTTGTTTGTACTATTTGTATATGTTATCGGCTGATGATGTTGACCAATGGTTAAACAAATATAAAATAGAAAGTGTACCTTGGATTGGATCGTGACGATTTCAAAGCTCGTTTCTCCACACGAGATGAAAACAAATTATTAGGTTTCACAACTTAAATCCCAAGCCGCCAAAGTTTGATCTTGATTTTCTCTCTAATTAAAAGTTGTCTAATGTGTAGGGGATCTTATTTATAAATAAATAGTAAGATTCCTACCCCAACAAAAAGATATACACATTATCTTATTAAGTTTTTTAGGTTTATCCATCCATAGAAACTTAATTAATTTGAGATTTGAGATTCTCCGTTAAGATTGGGCATTCTAAAAAATTAGTCCAAGAGAGGTTATTGATAATCTTAGTTCATTGAGTTACTTATTTCAACTACATTATTGATAATATTTACCTATAAATATTAATTAACTATATCTCATTGTCGCATTTGTAATAACAAAGGAAGTCTTGAGAAAGCTAAAAAGAATCTTAAAATACAAAATGGTGGTGACAGTTTGTTGAACCATTATAGAAGATGGGGAGACTCAAAACAAATTTATAAAAGCTTTTTAGGCCTCATTCTTTAAGGAATGGAAAAGATAGAGAAATAATAAAGAGGAGAAAAAAGAAGAGATAAAGAAGAGGGAATGAAAACCTTATTTGCCAGTGTAATTTTATATGAAGTATTTAGTGAAGATAAATCTTAGGTTCTCAATTGTAAAGGTTAGGTGAGTAATTGAATATCTCCATAAGTTGGAAGGTTGTAATTTTTGGTTGAAATAGTAAATTGTTCATCATTATCGTGTGGTTTTTTATTCTTGATAAAAGGAAGGTTTAACACATTAATTATATGTGTTCTTTTGCATTTATTTTATCTTATTTATCTAATGTCACTTTCTTATTCGTTGTTGTTGTGATAGATCTCCAACTTTGGGGAATTTTTATCAATAATTATAACAAAAAACTAACTTTAATCTTTTATAATTATAAGAAAATCATTAGATTATCAATTTCATCACTTACAATATCATTAGCCATTTAAAGGATGAAATAATTTCTTGGTTATGTTTATGTGTACTTCAAGAATAACTTTCAAATAGAAATTGCTATGGGCTGGACTAAAATTTTTTGGTTACCAGCTCTAATGCTTCCAATTTATGATTCTCTCAATTTATAAATTTGTAACCTTAAATTCGGTTCTCCGGTAAATTAAAATAAAAATTAATAGTATCTTATCAAACTAGCGATTGAAGGGATTTGAGATAGATGCCTTGACCTAAGCAAAATCCTCTTGGCTTCTTAAGAAGGAAAGCAATCACTAAGTGTGCGTACATAAAACAACAAGTTAAAACACACCATAGTTGCAGGAGATTTGCACAAGCTAGCATGATACAATGTGCGTCAACAGCCCAATTATATAATTAGACTGGATGCCACTTTTGGTCTGACAATCTGAACCCTAATAAAATAATAGATGAAATAATTAAATAATAGGATGCATCCAGCAAATAACCATTAAATTAATTAAATTTAATAAATAATCATAAGAACTAAACAAGTAAATTTATATATAATTTAGTTGCTACCAAATAATAATTATTTCAACTAATATAATATGTCTAGTAATATATCAAAGTCACAACAATTCATAAATAAGTAAATCAACAAAAAACATAATAATCCCCCAAAAATCGAATCTTATTCCACTACTAACAACCTATAACCAAAATAATAAACTCCCCCAAAAGATTGAAAGAAAAATCTAAGTATTGTAGCCCATCATCAGAGTTCGCACCACTGTCTCCTCCCAATTAGTTAATACTTATCGAGACAATTCCACATTACTGATGAACCTATCAAGTGCATATAAAAATAATGAACAAATAAAAACCATCATGATTATGACTTTATGCGTAACTCCAATTCCAATAGATTAGCCAATTTGCTAGAAAGAATTATCATCTATAATCACAAACGTTGTCCTTTCTAACACTGGGAGACAATACACCTATTTCGCGCCTAAACTCTCATGTCCAAGTGTGTACGGGGCTAATTCGGTTCACAATTTTCTAAACCTACTTTAGGATGAGCTTTGCATCCTTTCCATATCATAATCAAGTAATTAGAGCCCCTTACGTGTACTCCTATACAAATGCCAAAAACTCTACCTCTCACCCAACTAATCAATGGGTGTTTGTGCTAATTAAATATAATAGAAGCTTTATGTACCTCTAATGCCTCAGTTATTCTCTCAAACAAGTTTGTGAGCGATTTCATAGAACCCCTAATTATATATTAATACATATATTCAGTTAATTAAATGTAATGCCATGACATGATATACATGCACACACATTCACATCAATCAAACAAGTAATATATAATGTTTAAATATATATGAATGTAACAAACATGAAGCTTAGAGAAATCTAAGTTTTGTTGTCAGTGTCGTGTCTCTAGCTCTGAGCATCGCATTGCTGCTACCAAATATATAACTATATCACAATGAGTTTCGCAATGTTGAAACTCCCGGATTTTAATGTCGTGGCACTGGCCTAGCCAGAACACACACAAATTACCAATGTCATGGCGTTGAGCCTCTCGACTTTATTCATCATGGTGTTGGCTTCATCCATGCACAATACAAAATACGCATTGTTGTGGTGTTGGTTCGCAGAGTCGCAGGGTTGGCACAGTAAAATTGAAACCAAAATTTATTTAATACGTATTTAATTAACATGCAATCGATTTGTGAATATTCTAATAAAATAGTTACACCATATAACAACTTCACATGATCAGTTTTTGTATAATTATCCATTATATCAAAATTCACCATTAAAGCTTAAAAGATGATATATTATTTACTTGTTAATACATACATCTAATTATCATATTAAATAAACACAAAAGTTGTAAAAACTTCACAAGGGATGTGTAAAACCTAGGCTTTAGCCTGATAATTTTAGAATCGGTTCACTCTCTACCCGAATTGGACACTACGCTGTCATCAGTGTTATGTTTAATTTTGTTTTTAAGTCGAGTCCAGTTAGGTTTAGGACAGAGTCTCTTCCAAGTTTAGATTGTTTGTCGTGTGTTTGGAACCCTTGTAGACGATTATAGCCCTCTGTGGGAGCTGCGACACTTTTCCTGAAGTCTCCTCATCCCACTTTATGGTGCGATGAACCCTAAGTGCTCGCAATCTGGCTCCAGCCCAAAGGCGCCCTCCCAATGCCTTTGTGTTAGCCAAAATCAGGAATAGGATTTTAGGGCTAGCGCAATGGTGCTAGGCCAACACCCTTCTGCCCAGCCCATGCCTTGGGTTGGTTCAGCCATACCACATACATCAACATCCCATGCTTTTTTGTGGTCTGGGTTATAGAGGTTAGTGCCCTTACACTAAATTGGGTCCCTCTGCCTTGTTTTTCATCCATTTTGCTTGCTTGTTCCAATCGCACTCTTCCTCACTCGCTTCCCCTCTTCCTCCTTAGATCTCCCTTTCTCCTCCAAGCCCTCTCCAAGCCTAGCTATGCTCCTATGGTTGTAGGTATTGGGGTAGGAAGGCCCCAGAGGCCTGCCATAGGAATCGTTGGAGGTAAAAGTCCTCGCCTTTTGCCTCTGAGCAATTTTTGTGCTTTTTTGGTGTTGATCAGCTTGTCCATGTATTTATTTTGTGCATTTATACATGATAGATCTTCTTGTTAGGAGTAGGTATGAGGTGATTTCATCATTTTTGAAAGAGTAGAAAAATAGATATGTAGTTTTTTATAATGACATGCCCTCACCATGTTTTTATCCTCACCTTTTGCCTCTTAGCAATTTTTGTGCTTGTTTGGTGTTGAATGGCTTGTCCATGTATTTATTATGTGCATTTATCCATGATAGATCTTCTTGTTCGGAGTAGGTATGAGGTGATTTCATCATTTTTGCAAGAGTAGAAAAATAGATATGCATTTTTTATAATGACATGCCCTCACCATGTTTTTGCATGATGTTTGTTTTATGTGTTTCTAAGAGATATCTGTAGAAATTTCATGAAGCATGTTTTGTGTGATTTGGCTAGGCATATATGGGTGCCAAAATTGGTGAAAGGTGGTTGCTTTACTGTTTCTAATAGCCTACCCATTATTTTCCTTAATTTTTACACCCTATATTGAGTAGTATTTGAGTGTGTTCATTTGCAAGATTGTAGTTTAGGATGTTGGATATTTTGTGTTAAATTACCATCATAAGATAAGTTCATTAAGGGCTTGAACAAAACTTCTAAATGTGTTGTATACTTGTTGTGTTGTTTTAGTGATATGTCATGCTCTGAGATTATACTTCCTATTGAGCTTGCTAAAAAACCATGTCAAAATTTGTAAAATTTGTCTAAGGACTTACTAAGTGTCTAATGGAAACACCTAAAATTTGGGCTAAGTTTAAAATCATCTAATTGGTGAAATGAATTTAGTTTTGTGGAGTGTAAAGGAATCCAGGTTGAAACCTAGGTTCCTCTAAGTTAAAAATCATCTAATTGGTAAGTTAAGTTGGTTTTGTGGGGTGTAAAGGAATTCAGGATAAAACCTTGCTTCCCTTTTCTAGTTTCAAAATCCTATACACATATTGTATGGTGGTTAAATTGCATGAAATTTTACCCAGACCTTAGTTGTGTTCCATCAACACCACCCTAAATTTAAGACCAATGGCTAACTAGATTTTTCGGTAGAAATTTCCCAAGCTATATAGGTCTAGCCAGCTCTAGAAAAGTCGCAGTCATTGCCTCCTATTCCTGAGTCTATGCAGGCCAAACACTTTTAGTTTGGACCTGAAATGATAGAGGATTCAATTCCTCATTCTTGGCTAACTCTTCCTTTTCATACAGGCCCATTTGGAGTCTCCAAGCCAATAAACAAGATTTAGGAAACTGGTGCACAGCCTACGTACACTGTTCCTCGCACCTTGGCATAATATTAGTTGGCCTTATTTGGAGTGTTGGCTCATGGGCTACCATTTGGTATTTTTTGTGTTTAGCCCTTAGTGTGTTACAACCCATCATTCTAAATTTTTGCTTGTTCGGATATCATTTGGCCTATTAAAAAAATTGTCCAGTTAAGTCCATTCGACAAAACTCTAAATATGAGACTTTTCACTAAGTATGCTTGGAATTGAAAACCCTAATTATTGTTACTTAATGAGGTTAAACTCATCATTAAGTAATATAATTAAATTAATTAAGTTTTTTAGTGTATGTGCATATGCTGAGGCATTACCTCGTTTTGTATGCCGATGCAGTGCAATTGTGATTTGGGTTTCTTTTCTTTGCTGGGATACATGGAGTGAGTTCTCTAAGTTAGGACGATGAACTTGACTCATCAAGGTCTATGTGATTTTTTGTTTCATCTTTGGTTGGTTCCATAAGTAAGGTTTTCAAAGAGTATTAGACGTAGGACGAACGTTGGTAGCATTTTATCGGAACCCTCTAATGTTAGGGCATTTAGCTGAGTTTTTTACCAATTTAATAAAACATCAAAGATGAGATCTTTTGGTGGTTTTTTCAATGGAAGATCCAAAAAATTATAATTTGAGGATGTATGAATTGTACTAATACTTCTTTGCACCCTTAAGCAGTGTATTTGAGGGTACTGTGAATGTAGTGCATTTCTACAAACCGTAGTACTAACTTGAGTACCGCTGCATAATAGTACCCGTGAACCTCCACACTTCTCCGAGTTTGAGGAACTCAAAGATGGAGTTATCAGGATCCCTCAGGAATAGAGTGGACACTCACAAATTCTAGAGCCCACTTTGACAATACATGCCCTATCTCAAAACATGGCTGTTGATTTCCCTTGTCACACATCTCATTGAAAATGCAAAAACTACTTATACATAAGTCGGCTAGGTAATTTATAAAATAGGTCCGAAAGCATCGTGAGCTCGATTTGTGTTTCGAAAACATACTCAAGGGATCTCATCCTCGAGGGTTTTTAATGTGGAAAATGTGATCAGCTAAATGGTCTGTGTGGAGTGGGATACAATAAATCCACAACTCAACACATCCTCTTTCCTGATATAAACAAAACACGATTGAATGAGACAATAAATCAAGAGCAAGTCCTAAATTGTAACGACCTGCCCGAACTGGACCGGGTGTTACCTAAAATATAATTGATGTAACAATAACATTCTAGAACATGATTTGTAATACAGTAAATGAGTCTAGCAGTTTATAACTCATAAAAAGAAATCATGTTCTGAAAGCATATGACTATATATAAAATAACTGTCCCACAGTCTTGGACCGTTTCCCATAGACACATTATAACATAAGAAAAATAAATGGAAGTTCAATTTATTATCAATTCACCATACCTAGTTTGGTAAAAGAAGCACCAACCACACTTCTATTATTCAGTCCAAAGTTGCGCACCTGCGGAGGGAATTTCGCGTTAGTGATAAAATCACTAAGCTGCATAATTAAATGAAACAAGTCAATATAATTCCTACTATCGTTTCAAGATATTTTTAGTTGTTATGAGCCTATGCCAAGCTCGTTATATGCTGGGAGGGGTGGCCACCCCATCCAGCTACCATCCCATGCACACACGCTACGTGGCCCACGGCGTGTAGTTACCGATATTTATCATTGACTCACCCTCTCAGTATCACAATTGCATAATGAGCCTACTTGCGCCACTATGCCTTGTCACCCCTTTCGGCCTGGGGGCAGGTATTCAATCTTTCAGGGGTGGTCAGATACTCAAGTTGACCAAGACTCCCACATAGTAATTTTAAAGGTGCGGCCCCGTGTCAGACTGAGTCAATTCCTTTACCCCGATTGCGTTCTAGCGCATGGTGGTCGAATGTGGGCTCTGGCTGACCAGGGCTACCAATGAGGGAAAATACAACATTTCAAATAATTATACGGATCTGGATAGTTCGTAAGTGAACTCGCAACCACGACCAACGATCCTAATCTTGATGAGAACATAAAATTATACAGAAGTATAATTTTATTCGAGTAGAAATGCATGCAACTTTCAACAATATTAAATATTAAATTCTCAACAATCTAGTAAGATAATTAATTATTCATGTGGTATAATCATTTAAGTCCTACTTTACCTTTTAAATTAATTATCTAATCATAATTAACACTTAATAAATGGTAAAAAAATATATTAAATTATAAACTGGTATTTAATTTTCCTTTACGGTGATAATTACTTAACCACGATCTTGACGATTTAGTTTACGGTTATAATTTTTGTTGCTATCATTATTAATAGTAATTTAATTAATTAAGTTGTTCGATTAAATTAATTAAATTAATTTGTATTATCCTAATTAAAAGATTTTACTAATACAATAATTTTAAAATTTTCAACTCAATAATGTTTCGAACTTTATTTATTTTCTTTATGCTACTTAGGTTCGACGCTTGTGATTTTTACACAGTCATAGTTTAATAACCAATTTTCTACCTTACTAACTCGTTATTAAAATAATCACTTTATTTACCTAATATTAAATTTAATATGGTAAAGGTAAAATTTTTATTTTATTAATTACTTAGAATCCTCCGATTTAATTTAATCGCTTGTAGTACGCCGATTAATTATCGACCGTTTATCATTACCGTATTTTTTATTACTCGTGGTGTTTTCGTACAATAATTAATTAGTTTAGTAACTTTACCCATAACCCATTAAAATGATTATTTTAAAGATTTATTACAAGTTAGGATTATTTTTTAACTCGAGTCCGTATCGAGTCAACCCATATTTACAAAACTACCATCTTCTTCTTCCCCAACGTTCTTCTCTTCTCCACCTTCATCTTTGGTGCAACAGTAGGTCATGACCTTCTTCTCCAACCTCAAGATCACTACTTTCTTGCACCGTGCTCCAAATCAGATGTTCAACTACCTCAGGCTGGCCTCAAAATAGTAAGGATCAGCCACCTTTGGACGTTGCAAGGAGTATAGTCATTCTCCCCAATTCTGCATGTCGCCGCAATGAATTTTGGCGAGAAGGTCATCTTCTGTGGCCTGTGCCAGCTGCCTGAACTGCTGTAATAGACCCTTGATGTTGTCAATGAAGAACAACGAGCACCTACCCTTTGAATCTTCCATTACAACGTCAATTTCAGAGGATCGCCATCACCTTCATCCCCCATGCAATTCCGCCTAGTAACAACTGTAATTCCTCGACCCATCGGAACCCAGGGTCCAGGCGAGCCATCCCTTCGACCTAGCAGCCAGAGAGGTCGTCGGGGTTGTGAGCGGCTGCCTTGCAATTGTTTATAGTCGCCCATCCTTGCCCAAATTCTTGCACTCGTCGGCCATGGCGAATTTCAGTTTCCAATTTAGTTTGAGTTGCTTATTGTTGATTTCAGACTTTATTTCTCATGTTTAACAAGCTTATTATCAATTAAAAAGAATATGCATGCAAGAAAATTAAGAAGAGGGAGATAGGAAGGATACCCAAGAAAGGAAGAAGCACCGGTAAGGAAGAGGAGAACTAGGCGGCTAAGGTGAGGAAGATGCCCCCTTACACAAAAAATGACGTCCTCTTTCAAAATTACTAAAATGAAAATGACAGCTAGGGTATGTGAAAACACCCCTACACCCGTATTTCATTTAACCAGGTAAATAATAAAATATATTAACAGGGTAGAATTAACCGGGTAGAGAATAATAATAATTCTCCAACATTCTGTCCTTTCTAGACCGCGTTCGAATATATTACTATTTTTATTTTTCACAGTCCTTACATAAATGGACATGGTACAATCTCTAAGAGTGCCCTTGCGCCTAGCCAGCAAGGTCCTACTCCGTACCTACACACCAAATCTAGAAGCTCACGCCCGCTAACTGAATGATGCATCAAACTCAACATGAATATCACACTCACAACACAATCATCATCCATCAATTATCAACAATCATCAGTGCAAAAATAATTTTAACTCATCTTATTCACACCAATTTTATTATGTTTTTTCTAAGTTACGTTGCAATTAATTGGCATGCTCAAATTTAATTTACTTAATTAGATCACTAGCATTCATTCACTATCAATCAAATCATGCAAATCATTACTTCATTCAAAATCAAACATTTATCATGATAATTAATCAATCCTATCATGCTATGCTAATAATTGTCAATTTTAAATAATTAATTAGAGGAAATTATACCTCGCGTCGTTGGTAATCAGCAACGTCGTTGTTGGAGTAGCCCTTTCTTGCAACGGTGGCCCACCCTAATTGGCCAAGGGTTACTCAAAAACAAAAATGTTGTAACAATAACATTCAAGAACATGAATTGTAATACGGTAAATAAGTCTAGAAATTTATAATTAATAACAATAAATCATGTTCTAATAGCATGTGACAATACATAAAAATAGATTCCCACAGTCTCTGACTGTTTCCCATAGCCATATTTATAACACAAGAGAATAAAAGGAAGTCCAATTTATTATCAATTCACCAAACCTAGGTTGGTAAAAACCACCAACCACACATTTAATCGTCAGTCCAAAGCTGCTCACCTGGGAAGGCAATTCTGCATTAGTGATAAAACCACTAAGTCGCATAATTAAATGAAACAAGTCAATATAATCCATATTATCATTTTTCGAGACTTTTAGTGGTTATGAGCCTATGATGAGCTCTAATTATGCTGGGAGGGGTGGCCACCCCATCCAACTACAATGCCATGCATGCGCACACATGCTACGTGGCCCACGACCAGTACTTACCAATATTTGCCAATGACTCACCCTCTCGGTATCACAAGTGTATAATGAGCTATCTTGCGCTACTGAGCCCTGTCACCCCTTTTGGCATGAGGGTAGGTATTCAATCTTTCACGGGGGTCCTGCCCTGTGTCGAATTGAGTTGACCCTGGTTGTGCTCGGCCCAAGGTGGTCGGTTATGAACTCAAGTTGACTAGGACTCCCACATAGTAATTTTGAAGGGTGCGGCCACGTGTCAGACTAAGTCAATTCCTTGACCCCGATTGCACTCGGTGTATGGTGGTCAATTCTGGGTTTAGGCTGACCAGGGCTGCCAAAAGGGAAAATACAACGTTTCAAATAATTATACGGACTAGGATAGTTTGTAAGTGAACCTACAACCTTGACCAACGATCCTAATCTGGACAAGAAAATAAAATTATACATAAGTATAATTTTATTCGGGTAGAAATACATGCAACTAAATGACTAATACATATCATTATTAAAATTTGACAACATAAAGCTTGCAACATTCAACAATATTAAATATTAAATTCTCAACATTTACAACACGTCTACTGAGATAATTAATTATTCATGTCACATAATTGTTTAAGTGGTAATCTACATTTTAAATTAATTATTTAAATTATAATTCACACTTCACTAATGATAAAATAATTATTAACTTATAAACAAGTATTCAAGTATTAATTACTATTATTAGTATATTTTTCTTTGAGATGATAATTAGCTAACCACAATCATGACGATTTAATTTATGGTTTTAATCTTTAATCATTATCATTATTAATAACAATTTAATTAATTAAGTTGTTTGCTTAAATTATGTAAAATGATTTGTATTATCCTAATTTAAAGATATTACTAATACAATTATTTTAAATTACTGAACTCAATAAAGGTTTGAACTTTGTTTATTTTCATTACACTATTTAGGTTCAACGCTAGTGTTTTTTTACACGATTATAGTTTAATAACCTATTTTCTACTTTATTGACTCGTTATTAAAATAATCACTTTATTTACTTAGTATTAAATTTATTAATGTAAAGGTGAAATCTTTATTTCATTAATCACTTATAACCATCTGATTTAATTTAATAGTTTATAATACACTGATTAATTTTCAACAGTTTGTCATTACCGTATTTTTATTACTCATATCGATTTCGTACAATAATTGATTAGTTTTAGCAACTGTAACCCATAACCGCTAGAATAATAATTTTTACGGATTTATTACGAGTTAGTATTACTTTTTACTCGAGCCGGTGTTGAGTAAGGTGTTATGTACGAGTTTGCCACTGCTTCCCCGCTATCCTTCTCTTCTCGAACCCTTACCTGGGCACATAAACCAGATCACGACCTTCACTAAGTGCTTCCCCAACAATTCAATTGATCACCCATATTGAGCATCCCAACACAACGTCAACAACAAGATAAAATCAGCAAGCAAGTAAGCCTCAAGTTCGTGCTTTATAGCAGCTATCCAAGGTGACACCGCCTTGTACCAAGGCGCACGACACCTGGCCAGAAGCACCGCCTTGCACCAAGGTGCACGATGCCTGGCCAGCAGCACCGCCGGGAACACTTCCCTTCTCCGTGCACAACAACCCACAACATCAAGGCAAGCGCTGTGAGCTTGCACAACGTGAGCCTTGGCCGACAAACTGGTATGGATGCCTAACTTACCAAGCAAAGAAGGAAACCCCCACAGCGTTGCCCACTATCCTAATCCCATGCATAAAAATCATAAGATGATAGAGACTGCAACTCAATTATCCTAACCCAAACAATTACATAGCATATAACGTTGATGAAGCAACAGCGATAGCAAGGCCATCATGAATTGATGAAACCGCAGAACTTTGCATGGCGGTCTTGAAGTGCATGCTTACCGGACAACAAAACAGCAACTATAAAATGAGCAAAAGGATGACAAGGAAAGCATACCGAATAGAACACGAAGACAAGATGTAAGAACTCTGCCAAGAGAGGAGAGCAAAAGGGAGAGAAAGGAGAAGAAAATGGGAAGTAGGCGGCTAGGGTGATGGAAGACGGCCCCTTAAAAAAAATGAAAATGACAGCTAGGGTACGGGAAAACACCCAAACACCCGTATTTCATTTAACTAGGTAGCGAATAAAATATAATAATAATAATAATCCAACGTTCGATCCTTCCCAAACCGAGTCGAATATTTTATTTTATTTTATTATTTTTTTCACAATCTTTACAATCCCCTCAACTTAGAAATATTTCGTCCCCGAAATATTATAACGGTAACATGACAATCATGATTAAATTTATCTTCGGGATCGGTTCAAGCTACTACAATTATATGAATTTTATGCCACGAATAGGCCAGGGTATTTCCTTGCCATTTCTTGTTCAGTCTCCCATGTAGCTTCCTCTGAACCCTGATTTTTCCACAATCCATGTAGCTTCCTCTAACCCCTGATTTTTCCACAATACTTTTTATCAAAGGAATTTCCTTGTTCCTAAGTGTCTTTATTTCTCTTGCCATGATGTGAATCAGCCTTTTATTGTAGGTTAAATTTGATTGTAGCTCTAAGTCTTCAAAATTTGTGATTATATGATCTTCATCCCGTACATATATCTTTAGCATTGACACATGGAAAACATTGTGTACCTCAACTATGCTTGGTGGCAATGCTAGTCTATATTCACAATTTCCAACTCGATCCAGGATTGGGAACGGTCCTATGAATCTTCGCTTCAACTTCCCTGATGTTCTAAACCTGATCACCCCCTTCCTAGGAGATGTCTTTAGGTACACAAACTCCCCAACTTGGAACTCTAGGTCCCTCCTTCGAGTATCAACATAACTCTTCTATCGACCCTGAGCTGTCTTAAGCCTTTGCATATTGAGTTTGACTTTTTCACTTGCTTCCCTCACCATCTCTTGCCCGTCTATAACTGTTTCAGTAGACTCTAGCCAACACGATGGAGACCTGCAAGGCCTACCATATAAGGCTTCAAATGGTACCATCCCTATATTGGCTTGATAAGAGTTATTGTCGGTAAATTCAAACAAGGCTAAGTGTTTCTCCTAGTCACCTCCCTAGTCAAGAATGCAAGCTAGCAACAAATCTTCCAAAGTTTGAATTGTCCTCTCACTCTGACCATCAGTTTGGGGATGATATGTTGTACTCAGCTTGATTTAGGTCCCCATGGCTTTTTGGAAAGCATCCCAGAAATGTGAGGTGATTAGGAGATCTCGGTCGGAGACTCTTTCCTTCGGAATTCCATGTAACTTGACAATATTGTCGACATACAATCCTGCCAGGTATTCCGTAGTCCTCATTGATTTTGTGGGGATGAAGTGAGCTACCTTAGTTAGTTGGTCCACAACCACCCATATGGAGTCATGCTTTTTCTAAGTCCTTGGGAGCTTTGCAATAAAATCACATGTGACACACTCCCATTTCCAAGTCGGTATTTCTAACGGTTGCAATAGTCCTCCAGATAGTTGATGTTGGGCTTTGATCTGTTGGTAAGTCCGACACTTGGAGACAAAATCCACAACATCCCTCTTCATCCCAATCCACGAGTAAGATCGTTTTAAATCCTGATACATTTTAGTAACTCCAAGGTGTATCAAGAATTTTGAGCGATGAGCCTCCTCCAAGATAGTACACACAATGTTCCTCTAAATCTGATCACACTATTGGAATCAACTATAATGTCAGGAGTCTTGTCCATCACTTCATTCAGAAACTCATTGCCCATTTGTACTAGCTTAACACGATCAACCAAATCATTGGAAATAAGCAAATTTGCCAGTAACCTTGTTAGTTACTCCACAGGGTGGCCCAAAGTCTAGCAAGTTGCAGACCTTTGTCCACCTTGCCCTTCCAACTCAACGCGTCTTCTAACACATTCGGTTTCCCTGGGTGATATAAGATTTGGAAGTTGTAGTCCTTCAAATATGCTATCTACCGCCTCTGTCGAAGGTTAAGGTATACTTCAAACTTTGGTGGTCAGTGAAGACTTCAAACTGGGCTCCATACAAGTAGTGTCTCCAAATCTTCAGAGCAAAAAACACTGCTACTAGTTCCAAGTCATGGGTTGCATAATTTTGCTCATGATTCTTCAATTAACGAGAGGCATAGGCCACCACTTTACCTCCATGCATAAGGACACATCCTAAACCCAACAGGTACGCATCACTGAAGACTACGAATCCTTCATTACTATTTGGCAGTGTCAAGACTGGTGCAGTTGTTAGACTCTTCTTTAGGGACTGGAAACTCTCTTCAAACTTACTACTCCATTCGAACTTGACTCCCTTCCTTATGAGTTTGGTCATTGGCGATGCTAGTTAGGAGAAGTCTTTAATGAATTTCCTATAGTAACCCGCTAAGCTAAGAAAGCTCTTGATGTCAGTGACTGACTTAGGTTGTGGCCAATCAATGACCGCTTTCACTTTTAATGGAGCCACTGCAACTCCGGCCTTTGAGATAATATGACCAAGGAAGTTTACCTCCTTCAACCAGAAGTTACACTTTGTGAATTTGGCAACCAGAAGTTACACTTGAAGAGTAATGGATAGGTGCTCCACGTGCTCTTCTTCATTATTTGAATAGACCAAAATGTCGTCAAAAAACACGATAATAAACTTGTCCAAGTATGCATGAAATACTATGTTCATGAGTGACATAAAGGCCGCTGGTGCATTTGTTAGACCAAAAGGCATAACAAGAAACTCATAATGCCCATATTGTGTTTGGAAAGCTGTTTTTTGTATGTCTAACTCCTTTACTTGCAACTGGTGATAACCAGACCACAAGTCTATCTTAGAAAATACTCTGGCTGTTTTTAGCTCATCAAACAAGTCATCAATCCTTGATAAGGGGTACCAATTCTTAACTGTCACTTGATTGAGTTGTCGATAGTCCACACATAGCAGAAGTGATCTATATTTCTTCTTCACAAGGAGAACAGGGGCTCCCCAGGGTGAATTACTTGGTCGGATGAAACCTGCCTGCAACAACTCTTCTAGTTGACTCTTTAACTCCTTGAGATCTACTTGAGCCATGCGGTATGGTGCTTTATAAATTGCTGTTACTCTAGGTGCTAGGTCAATGGTGAACTCTAGTGCTTTCTTGTGGACAACATGTTCTAGAAAATATTGTCTGTCGAAAGCTTCCACAAATTCCGCTCACATGATGGAAGAAATCTCATGTCGATGGAATGTGGTGGGGCACAGATAGAGCCCTAAACGCTTTTTCGGTAATGTCTATCCAGCTCTCCGCCTTCATTGGATCGATCCCTCCAATAAATACCTCAGCTCCATTCTTTCTGAACTTTTCCACAGTGCAACGGTCACTATAATCAACAGCTGGTGGCAACCCTTTTCGAACGACCAGTAGCACTGGGTTGGGAACTCCCTTCCTTTGCCCGGGTCTGCTAATCCTACCTGCCCTTGGAAACTCCCCTGACCACCGTTTGGGGTGATGCTGGGACCCGCTGCTAAGTTTGAGGCATCATTCCCTGCTACCACTCCCGGTAACCACTGAACAATATTTTGGAACACAGAATTTGTATTTTCTGAAGCCTGGACCAATCCCAGTATGGCCGTCAAGATATGGGCCAATACATTCTCTGTGTTCGAATTTGACTAAGTAGATCGGTTTGACTGTCTACGAATGCCTGCCATCAGAAATGTAGAAAATTGTTCCCATCATGGTTCATTAATATGTTCTTTTTCAGTTATGACTTAGGTTGTAAAACCCGTGACTCGAGTCAGAGTTTTACGGGAGTGAACCAGTCGGTTCATTTGTCGGTTTGAGTCGAGTCAGCTTCATGGACCGCGAGCTGAGTTGAGGCCAGCTGTGAGTTATGAGTGATGAGAGTCATGTATGCTCAAGTATACGATGATAACGTCAAAAAAGATGATGAAAAATGGGTTATCAAGTATATGGAGGTATGCAGTATTGATTGTTATTTTTATTTGATCGTAGAATATTTTTAGGGCCGAATAACGAATTAGGACGCGATATAGGTGAGTTTGGGTGGGTTATTAATTATAGAACATGTCATTTGGATGTTGTTGTGTTCATTTGATTTTAAGGGATTTTTCCCAATTTTTTTTGGATTTTTTTTAGGATTTATTAGTAGATAGTTATTATTATTAACTCGAGTCGGAGTCGAGTAAAGTTTAATTTACAAAAATGTCATCGCACGCCCCTTCATCTTCCCCGACACCTTCCCTTCCAAAACCCTAGCTGCCGCAGCCCCTCGTTCTCGGCGTCGCCACCGCCGCCGCCGACGCCATGCTGCCGTCAATCGACGCAGCCCCGCCCCACCGTGCAGTCGCCGTGCCGCCACGACCCACCCCGGCCACCGCCTCTCCGCCACGACGCCAGAATCGCCCCACGATCTGCGACGCGCACCCTAGGTGATTCGCCACCGTCCGGGCCACTCCGCTGCCACTGTTACCCCGATGACCACCCCCTCGCCGTTGCCGACGTTTCCCCCATCCTCTCGACTGCCATCGAGGCCGGCCGGAGCCCCGATCGGAGCACACCGCCGCCGCCGCCCGTTTTCAACGCCGCCGGCGATGGCCATCGCCGCCTCGATTACCTTGTTTGACACCGCCATCGGACCAAGCTCGTCGAGCTGGTGCCGACAGACCCCCTGATTGCTGCGTCCCAAATCGTCGCCAAAAACGGCCGACACTCGCCGGAACCGCGGGAAATTTGCATTCGTGGGAAATTCGCCGGATCATCCACCAAACGCACCTGGTCCAATCTGATCGGACTTCGGACGCCGCTAGGTGCCGAATTCAAGTTTCGAGCCACGAAACAGAAACCCTAGCCGTCGCCGATTTTCAACGACGCGAGGTATAATTTATTTTAATTTGATTATTTGAAAGTATTGATTATTAGAATTGCATGATAGGATTGGTGAATTGTATGTTATAATAATATATATAAATGTAGATTTGATTAAGAATAAAATGTGAAATTTGCTTGATTGAGTGGTGTTAAAAATGGAGGCTAAGAAACTAATTAGGGTAACTAGGTAATTATCATGATCTAATGCAAACTATCCTAAGTAGACTTGCTAGAATTGATATAGGTTAATGTGTGTTGATTGATGCGTGATTGTGTTAATTGTGCGTGCATGCTATTGGATGTGTGATTCACCATGCGGGCGTTAGTTTTTAGTTTGATTGTGTAGGTACTGTGTAGGAGCTCGCCGCCTAGGCGCGTGGACCTGTTTGGAGCTTCTACCAGGTCCGTTTAGGACTCGTTCTCTATTTTATGCTACTCTATTGTATATTTGATTTATCATGTGCAGGACGAGTTAAGTGGCATTTTATCAGATCCCATTTAACTCGGGCCATTTAGCCAACAGTTTTTTCGGATTAATAACCCTGGAGGATGAGATCCCTCGAGTTTGTTTTTGAACTTCAGATCCAAATCAAGTTGCCTTCGGGCCTATTGTATAAATCCCAACCCAAGCCAATATATGTATAGTTTTTGCGTTTTCGGTGAGAGATGGGATGAGGGTTACTTGCGGCCACGTCTTCAGATATGGCGTGTGCCCGGAATAGCGGGCTCTAGAGCTGGGGAGAACCCACTTTGTTCTCGGAGGATCCGAACAACTCCACCTTTGAGTTCCTCAAACTCGGAGAAGTGTGGAGGTTTACGGGTACTGCAATGCAGCGCATGTCTTGTAACGACCCACCATTTTTCATTATATTGTGGGCCTAGCTGGCCAGGTGTTACTCACAATTAAGCAAATATGACTAACATTTTTTATTTAACAAAAACATATATAAAGATCCCACACGTTTTGGACCGTTTCCCAGCAGCCACACTTATTTCTCAATTAAATAAAAAAGGAGTCCTCATATTTATTTTGCTCCATACTCTGGATGTCAATCACCTAATCTCGTATCTGCATACCTGCGGAGGCAATTCCGCGTTAGTGATTACAACACTAAGTAGTATAATAGATAAAACAAGACAAGTACATTCCACTATTTCCTTATGTTTATTTTAATATGCGGTGGAGCGATTCCGCTATACTCCAAAACAATGCGGAGGAGGTATCCGCTGTGATCCGCACACCCCGGCCGTAGCCTTTTTTGTGGGGAGGCTACCACTACCGTCTCCAGTGCCAGTGCCTCGCACACCCCGGCCGTAGCCTTTTTGTGGGGTAGCTATCACTGCACTCGGGTGATTGCTATGCCCCGTTTGTGGGGAAGCTCTCACTACCAATTCTAGTGCCAGTGCCTCGCACACCCCAGCCGTAGCCTTTTTATGGGGAGGCTATCACTGCACTCCAGTGCCAATGCCTTGCACACCCCGACCGTAGCCTTTTTGTGGGGCGGCTATCACTGCACTCAGGTGATTGCTATGCCCCATTTGTGGGGAAGCTCTCACTACCAATTCTAGTGCCAGTGCCTCACACACCCCAGCCGTAGCCTTTTTATGGGGCGGCTATCACTGCACTCCAGTGCCAGTGCCTCACACACCCCGGCCGTAGCCTTTTTATGGGGCGGCTATCACTGCACTCCAGTGCGATGGAGGAATCGCTGTGCCTCACTCACCCCGGCCGTAGCCTTTTTATGGGGTGGCTATCACTACTCCAAAACAATGTCGATGCATTACAAAATTCACGTACATAACACGACCCAGTGTCGGACTGAGTCAATTCATTGACCCCGGTTGCACTCGGTGCATGGTAGTCGAATCTGGGCTCAGGCCGACCTAGGCTACCAACAAGGAAAGTATGATGTTCTATCTATTATACGTACCTGATTTGTGATTACGTCTGACTGTGACCCGTGAACCCTAATACAGTAATGGGGAGGTCGCCTGGGACGGAGATGAGGGATGAAATACTCCCTCCTCCTGCATATATATACACTTCAACCATTCCCTCCATTAAATTCTCATACCCCATCATCCATTGGTATTTCCTAGGTTCAACGACCCCTTCATTAAATTCTCACACCCCATCATCCATTGGTATTTCCTAGGTTCAACGACCCCTTCATTAAATTCTCACACCCCATCATCCATTGGTATTTCCTAGGTTCAACGACCCCTTCTCCTTTTATAAAGAATAAATGACGGCTAGGGTTTGTGGAAGCACCCTTTCACCATAATTCCTTTAACCGGGTAATTGGGTAATTAACACGGTTCACTTAACCTTTTCACTCAACCTCTTAAATGGTATGGTTCACTTTACTAGTTTAAACGGTTAAATTGTATGGTTTACTTAACCGGGTAAAAATACTTAACCGGTTAACTAATACTTTCCACTTGACCGGGTAATTAATAATTAACCTGGTAGCGGGTAAATAATTTAAACAAATTCATGGATACCAACGTTCGATCCCACCGCGTCGAATATATATATATATATATATATATATATATATATATATATATTCCGGGTCTTTACATGTCTAGACTTTTGGTTCAAAGGGTACTGAAGGCGACTGCCTGATAGTGCTTGGCCTTTGTGCTCAAGGCCAGGAGTAATATGGAAGGTGCAGAGGGCGGTAAGGAATGAAATTTGATGCGAGAAGTGATAGAGAAATCGCCAAGGTATGAGAATGAGAAAGAAAGGGGGACGCTGTCAACCCGATGGCGACGGCTCCCATGTGTGTCCTGATGAGAGTTCTCGAGGAAGTATATGGTTTTGATTCAACAGGAGAGTTTGCTCTCCTGTGCCAGATTGATATTAGTTATTTTTCGGGCCGGTAACACTCGTTACTGACGGTTTTTCTATATATATGTAGGTGAGGAATGCGAGCGATGAAAGCTGTCGGGACTGCGGAGGAGCAGCATGGAACCGCGCACACATGTACCTGCCGCGTGTAACGTATGTATAATAATGGTGTGTTATTGTTATGTAAATGATAATTTTGATGTGTTCGCGTGAATGAATTACTTGTTATGAAACGAACTGATAAATATGAATGAGTAGTGAGCCTTGGAGTTCAGACTCGGCTCGGGTAAAAACGAATGAGATAATGATTTAATGTCATGATAGATTGTTATGCGTTATCGTATTTTCATAAAATAGTATATATTTTCTTTTGGTTTTTCATTTGTTGTTTTGTCTTATTTTGCTTGTACATCATAGCATGCATGTAGGACTCACGTTAGAACCCAATCATTCCCATTCATGCATTTCATATTTGCATCTCCATCTTGAGACGCCGAGAGTAGATCCGGGTTGGCTTAACCGAATCTAGTAGATTAACGAACGGTTCGGTCGCCGGTGACATTTCCGGGTCGGTTCACGGGTGAGCCGAAACGGGGTGTTACAATAGTGGTATCAGAGCCAACTCTTGGCATATGTTCTGTGAGAGCCAACTCTTGGCATATGTTCTCTGATACCAACAGTGGTATCAGAGCTAACCCTTGGTTGATTAAGATGGTAGATGCGTTACAGGTTACATGTGTGCCGAAGCTGCTCCGAGCTGTACCGACAGGTATTTTTCTGTCTTTATGTTTTTGTTCACAGATTTTCTTACCTAACAGTGGTGTGACAGGGTGAGTAGATTAGAGTAGGGTACACAAACAGGATGGTGACACAGACCCGTCGGACGCAGATCAGGACCCCATCGCCTCCAGTAGTCAGACAGGATAGTCCCGACCATGGTCACAGTGACACAGCTTCCAGTCGACCTAGGACCACCATGCCACCAGCAGAGACGAGTGTACCGGTATCAGCTAGTCGTCGCACGGAGAGTCATCGCCGAGACAGTCGACGCGACAGTCACCGCAGTGGGAGTAGTCGACAGGAAAGGGATGCTGCGATAGCTAGGCTAGTTGAGGTTCAGATGCAAATGCAGCAGAATCAGGAGGAATTTAGGAGAGAGCTCAGACAGATAGCTCTATCAGTGGCTAGAGCAGAGAAGAGACCAACCATGGATGAAGAGGCGCAAGGAGAGCCAGTAGCGCCCATGGGCCCTCCGCCACCGCCT
>JAURVB010013257.1:0-44868 GCA_033002965.1 Piper betle | reverse complement strand
GGATCCACAGGAGTTAGGTTCGGGTTAGCCGACCTAACCGGGGCCTGAAAACATGCCGGTTCGGTTCACGAGGGTGAACCGGATTTGGGGTGTTACAGCCGGTCACGGGCCAAAAAAGTCGTGGGCTGGGGTTAGCAACGGGCCAAGACTAGAAACGTTGGCTAGGCTGCCGGTCACGGGCCAGAAAGGACGTGGGCTAGGGCTAGCAACGGGCCAAGAATAGGCATTTCGGGGACGAAATTTCTAAGGTGGGTGGATTGTGAGATCCCTCAACTTAGTCCCATATCTAATACCTACTAGGAGAAGATCCTGTTTATAAGTGGGAATGGACTAGAGATCTTTAACTTCCGGGGTACCCATTTTAAAGAAATGACTTAGCCCATTACGTTGCACTTTGGGCTGGGTCGTTACAAATGGTATCAGAGCCGACCCGGTTTCGTGTTAGATAATGGGCTGGACTAGGGACAAGCCGACCTGGTTTCGTGTTCCTGGTTTCGTGTTAGATGGTGGGTTAGACTAGAAACGTTGGTTAGGCTGCCGGTCACGGGCCAGAAAGGTCGTGGGTTGGGGCTAGCAATGAGCCAAGAAGAGGCATTTCGGGGACGAAATTTCCTAAGGTGGGTGGATTATGAGATCCCTCAACTTAGTCTCACATCTAATACCTACTAGGAGAAGATCATGTTTATAACTGGGAATGGACTAGAGATCTTTAACTTCCGGGGTACCCATTTTAAAAGAAATGACTTAGCCCATTATGTTGCACTTTGGGCTGGGTCGTTACACAATGGGTAAAGTATACCCACCACCTTCCCCTTGATCACCACCAATGCTCCTTTGCCTCTTGGTCCAGCTTGTTAACAGATATAAGATTTTTCTTTATTTCAGATATATACCTGACCTCCTTGAGAATCAGTTTACCTTCATCATGCATCTTCAAATGAATTACTCCTTTACCTTCAATTCTGCACTTCTGACCATTGCCAATTGTTACATATCCACAATCACTCTTGACAAAATCACAAAATCATTCTTTGTAAGAAGTACAATGAAATGAAGCACCTGAATCAATATACCATGTATCTATGTTGCAATCAACATGAGCAAATAAACAAAATTTCTCTTCATAACCATCAACAACATTAGCTACATTCTTGACTCGCTCAGGACAATCCATCTGTAAATGTCCTTCCTTGTCACAAAACCAACAGGTAGGCTTACCCTTGAATTTTCCTTTAGATTTAGAGTGCCCTCGGTTCTTAGGACCTTTACTTTGACTTCTTCCTCTTTCATTGCCCTTGCTTTTGTCCACCGATCGAAGTTGTGCCCGAAATGGATGGTGTGCTATCTACCATACTTCTCTTCATCATCTCCTAATTCAAGATTGCACCTAGCACTTCATCAAACTTTAGTTTTTCTTTTGATGCATTACTTATGGATGTAATTACCGTATCCCAACTCTCCAGCAAAAAACACATGAACATTAAAGATTTAATATCTTCACTAAAAGTCAACTCCACGAATTCAAGTTATGCCCAAATTTTATTGAAATCATTCAAATGACTAGTAATAGATTTACATTCAGGCATCCTTAAAGAGGCAAGCTCTCATACAAAATAACATGTTAGAGGCTGATGACTTCTCATAAACACCAGCTAATGCCTCCATCAATCTTTTGACGGTCATCTGTTTGGAGACATTAAACGCCACTGACTGTGTTAAACACAATCGGACGATGGCTAAGGCTCCGCTTATCCAATAAGGCCCACTCCTCGGCTAACATCACTTCTGGCTTGGTTCCTACAAGCGATTGATGTAGTTGCTTCTCGTATAGATAATCCTCAATCTGCATCCTCTACCATTGATAATTTGTTCCATCAAAATTTTCAATTTTCCCGGTCTTGGAACTGTCTATCATGACTCTCACTCAAATTAAGATCCGATTGAATGAGACCCAAACTTCCTACAGATGACGCCTAATTGTTGAGAAAAATCCCCAAAATTAGAGATCAACCACGACGAGCAAAAATAATGGGAAAATAAGACCTAAAATATAAGATAAAATAAAACCACAAAAGGGTAGAGATTTAATGTAGAAAACCCTCCTTCAATCAAAAGTCAAAAACCACGGCCAACAACGAACAATTTACTACTTCAACTAAAGATTACAGTCATTAAATATATAAAGAGATGTACAAGAAGATTACTCACACACCCTATACTATTGAGATTACAGGATTTCACTTTCTATTAATACTCCGTATAAAATAAACTCGTGAATAATTTTTCTCTTCTTTTATCAATATATCTCTCTCTAATTTCTCTTTTTCTTGTCTTTTTTTCTACTTATCTTGCCCTCTACTTGTTTTGCCCTCTAAGAATGAGGTAAATGAAATTTAATTTATAGAGAAGCTTTAAGTCTCATCAATTTCTATGGAACAACTAACGGCCATTCCTATTAATATTTTGAAATTTCTTTAGTATTCTAAATATAATAATGAACTACGTATTATTAATACAATTATTCATTCCTCGTAGCTCATCATCCCGTTGAAGCACAAGCTAACCAACGGAAGATTTTATATGTTCTTTACTTATTGAGCAATGATGAACCATATTATATACTTTGTAATAATCTATCAAAAAAATGTCCTATAAACTTTAGGCGTAGATCAACATCACATGCGGAAATGCTTTCTACAATAACATTGAATTGTATCAGGGATAGGCGTCCACCCTTCTACATTTGCAAGCACGGCGTGCCGAAGGGTCTCCCCTCTAGCCGGCGGCTCAAAGGAGTCATTTTTGTTGGCATCTGGGTATGCAGCGTGCTGTTTCTGGAGTCTTAAGAGATTGAAAAGATGCAACCTTTTCTATTCGTTTTTGCCTGCTACTCTCTGTTTTTGCGTTGATGATTGGATTCTTATGTGGGTTGGTTGTTTGATGAATGCATGTAATTCTCATATGATATGGATTTGTGCAGTAATGCTATTTGTTTATGATGATCTACTTGCTTTACTTGTTTTGCTTTCTTTTTTTCTGAAAAAAAAAATTTGAGATGGAGGGTCGGCAGCGGGTCCTGTTATGGCGGGAGCAATATAAAGTGCTTTCGTTTGTGGGAGTTGTTGATATCTTTCTGTTCTATAGTGATTTTGATTGTTTACTTTTGAACGCTGGCAGCTCACGTCGTGTTTCTTTCTCATTCAGGGTTGTTGCTCCTATGCATTCTTTTCTTCTTATGAAGAAGCATAATCTGGATCTCGCCACAGATAGAAAAACCCGTCGTCTGGGGAAGTGGATTTCTTCCTTTTTGGCTCAGAAACTTTTGGAATCATTAGAAGGTTCAAGTTATCTCTTCATTGGAAGTTTTTTCACGGATGATAGTTATCTTTTATGTTTCTTTAAACCATAATTTCAGTTCTTTTTATAAAGAATTATCATTGATTGCTAGCTTTACCCTTTTAGAATAAAAAAAACTTTAACTTGTTATATGTGAATAGGAGAACAATCTAATGTTCACAAGCAATTTACTTGGCCATCAAACCATATTATACATCCATTGATTTGGCATATGTTTCCTGTCAGTTGAGATGTTAGAGTTGTATATCATTCAATCAAATATGTAAATTTCAATTCTTTTCTATTAGAGACCAGAATACTGCAGTCCCGGCTACAGCTACATGCAATATGTTTATCAGTGCTTTGAGAGGGTCTGATGAGCTATAAGCAATCATTACAGGAAATATGCAACTCCCAGAAGATGGATCTTGATCGGTCACCCGTGCAAGCTGGGAAAAATCGCAGTCAGTGATCTTCTGGTTTCTGACTTGGTAATACATGTTGAAGGCGTAGGAAGCATTCCCTTGTACATCTAAATGGTTGCAGGAGGAGCCATACCCTAAAGAAGTGCAATCAGAATAGGTGCAAGCGTAATCTATACTGCCTGAGAGATATGTGAAATCATCTGCAGCTGGATCTAAAATGCACCATTTTCTGGAAAGGTACTCGACTCCTTCAGCTCCTATCAATGATGTATTCCGACTATTACCTGATAAGTCTAATTCATATTTTGGTTTTCCGTCAAATTCAAAGATTCCCCAGTGTCTCTCGAAGCTCCCTGGTGCTATGCTCTTGGAACTTTCATCAAGCAAACTAAACAGGTAAACTTGGATCTCTCCACTTCTTGCTGGTGTCCCTTCACGACCAAGTACATGTCGGAGTAGGCCTTGGTTGAATCTTTTTGCATTGTGTATATTTGCATGGATGTATCCATCAGTTGGCCAGCCAACTTCTCCTATAATAATCTTCATTTCTGGATAACCTGCTTTGCGAAGAGCCCATACAAGGGTGTCCAAGTTTGCATCAAATACATTTGTATATGTTATGCTTCCATCTTTGACAGGTTCACTGGTACCATCAAAGAAGGCGAAGTCCAATGGAAAGTACTCGTTACTGTAGAGACTGAGGAAAGGATAGATGTTTACAACAAATGGAGCATTATTTTCGGAGAGGAATTCGATGATTTGTAGGGTTAGATCGCGGACATCAGACCGGAAATCACCTGCTGAAGGAACTGGATTCGAAATCGGAGAAAAATATATATCAGCATTGAAAGGTACGGTGGCTTTAATTCGTTCCCCATGTCCGGCATTGTTGAGTGCTTGTTGGACATTCTGAAGAGCTGGCAACGTGACGTTCAAGTATGTCCCGTTATATGTTCCAAGGAATGGCTCGTTGCCTACTGCAACATGCCTGCAAAATTGACATAGTTGTGCAATCAATGTCAGACAAATGCAATTCTTTTGCCCCCTTAGTATGCATTTTTCCTGGGTATATAAAAGACTCATGCGCAACAATCTTGATTGTCATACTGTCGGCTCTTATGGAATTTTTAAGCAGAGAGCATTATGTGGTACTTGGTATTGGTGTTCATTGAAATTTACTAATGTGAACTTCTGATTTTTCATGGAAAATTTTCAAGAATTCAAACAACGGACAAGTACAGGTTAACTGAAAGGAGAACTACCACGAAATGAACAGAGTAATAGTGATAACTGTGCATGTCAGAATGTTGCCATCTTTAGATATGCCAAGAGGAATACGAGGAAGCTAAATTAATACGATTTTTACTGGACCTGATATTCACTCCTCCATTAAAGATGTAGGTGGTAATATTTTCTGCAACCCAATCAGTGGCAACGGCCGGATCATCACTCATCTCCTGCAGCATGTTATTTGGGATGGCAACCATCACTTCAATGTCACTACCAGCCAATGCACTCAAGCTCTCTTCATCTGCCTCAAACAACTTGACCTTCTTGAACCCATTATCCCTCAGCATCTGCACCACCATGTAAGCAGGAAGCCGGTGTGTGGCCATCTTCCCCCAGTTCACTCCCACTCCACTGCTGCCATCACCAAGCCACACTTTGACCACCAAGAGGTTAAAAATGAACAAGGCACTGAAGTTTCTTCCCAAGGCCATTGCTGTCTCTTGAAGAATCTCCAAGAGCTTTGCTCCGTCCTTGGCTCTTTTGACCTGCCCTTAATTCAAGAATACAAGTGAGGAAGAGGGGGAATGGTCTTCTCGGAGGTTGCAGTATATAAATTTCTCGGGGCCTTACCTTTTGTTCTGCCTTTCGAGTTCTTTTTCATTTTCTTTGGAGTGAAGGACTCTAACTTTGTTCAGTCGGTGGAGAAAAGGCTTCATTTTTATGTTGCTCAATGGCCTGAACAGATAGGTCACACATTTTGGCTTCTTTGTACGCCTCCATTCTACCAAGTGCAAATGTTGTGCTGTTTGATTCATATCTTTTGCTGGGTGCAATTTGATGCATATCCATTGATGGGTCTCATCTGCCGAGTAGACATGTTCCAAAGGCGACTGCATGGCTAAGGATGAGAGTAGGAGCCAGCATGTATCCTGCGTGTACCCCATATTAGACCAAAAGATCTTAGTACTTGGAACACTACTGGTTTTGTAAAGAACTGGATTCCTTGTGATGGATTTCCATTTATTAGAGTACTTTATCTTAACAATATTAGAGGAGTCGTTATTGGTCAAGAAATAGCACCTTTCGTTTTTTTGGCTTTTTTATGACAGGTTTCTTCTTTTTTGCTTTTGATCAGGATCATGGCTTCTTTCTTCTCCAAGAAGCGTGTAGTGTCGGAAGTTAGAATGTCTGAGCAACCATAAATTACCTCGTAAAGAAATCTTTATAGCAATTCTGAACCGTACAACAGGTTTATTTTTTTAATGCTCCTCGAGATGGTGGAACATTTTACAAAATGAAAATTTGCATTTTTTTCTTATCCAAATGACTCCTTTTATATGTGCTATATCATTTATAAATTTTCAAGTGCTTTCTTTATTAGAACATGGAGAAAAAGGATTGAGAAAGTTAAATATAAAAAGGAAAAGGCGAGCAAGCGTGTTGCTATTGAAGTTGTTAGCTATTGTTAGTAACAAAATGAACTCGTGAATGATCAGATGAAGATTCCTAAATGTCTTGAGAAGGAAGTCGAGTGGAAAAGAAAAACAGATCAATGATTCAATGAATACACAATGAAAGAATAAGAAAATCTCCTAACTAGCTTATGATGAAAGCATTCACCTCAAGATGTGGACATTGGGAAAAGATATGAAGGCAGTCGAGTCCCCTTCGAACGCAGCATCGGAAGCCCTGCAGGTGAAAACCAGATGTGTTGTTTCCTTAAAATGTTTGTATTCTGATACTATAAAATAGTATTGATGTGTTCCAACAGGTAAGGAAGTACACTTTGATTTGTCCATTGTTAGTACATAACATCCAAAGACAATACAGGGTATATGCTTGTAATGAACATAAAAAAGTAAACGAGACATTGGTAAAATGTTGCAGCTTCCTAAACTATCAATCTTGATTAATTTTGACAAAAAAGATGCAATAACCCAGTTGTCATTTGGCATTTGAAGTCTAAAACAGGGGGCTCAAGTCAATCCGTGGGGGACAGCATCCAACTGCTTAATTAGGTGATTGATGGCAAGTTTTCATCATGTTTGCTTCCATGAATCAAAGAAATCACCACATCCACAAAGTACGACTCTCCAACAAACCAGCTTTAATATAAAATTGTGAACTCCACTACAGAAACAGTGCAGATTCAAGAGACGCTGGTGGTATTAATCTATTAAATAGTGCCAATATTCAACTGGGATAAATTAATGCATCAACCTTACTAGAACAATAAATAGGACGGCAAGATAACCCTCTTACCCCCTTGCTCTTGAAGTAGCATGTGTTGCCCATTCACTGATATGGTGCTCTAAATTTGACTTCGGCATTGGCAGCGGAGTAGTAATATTGTCCCCAATGGAGGTGACCAAGAATGCGATTTCCTTGGCCCACTCTCTAATTGCTCAAAATGTCTTCTCGGGCAATTTGATGCATCGACTTGAGGAATGCCAAATATGTAAACGGTACCTTTTCATTTATTCAGACAGTAGGAAAATGGTAGGCATATACATGGGCATCTGATACATGTAGCTCAATATCTTCATGATTGATGGGTAGCTTTTACTCGGTTCGAACCTTTTGATAAGATTTTAATCGTTGCTTCTTACCACCGGTTCTGATAACCTTCCGATCGACTGCATCTTCCTTACTAAAAAGCATTAGAAGCCTTTACCAGTGAGGTTTTTTCTTTTTGTCTTAACGCATGCCATAACGCTGCTGCAGCCTCCAACATTTACTTCTTCCAGCTTGTAACTGCCTTGTTGAAGTTTTAAATACCTCTGGTAAGCGGTTGTGGTGGGGAAATCCATAGAATCACAGTTCTAAAGTAATTAGTATATGAGCGAATGATCGGATACGATAATCTAGCTGCATGCTCTCTGGAAACTTGAAGGTAAAAGTAAGTCTCTAATCAACTCCAAAGCATTTTTAAGAAGCATTTTTCCATAGGTTTTGAGACTATATATATACCAAATAATATGGGAAGATTTGTATGCGAAGATTTTAATCCAATATGCCACTGTAAATGTGAACAAGAAGCCATTCATTTATCCTCTGAAAAAGGTTCCACTTGACATGGTTGAACGCGTTTCTACTGACCATTCAATACATAACGCAGGTCACAAGTCATCTGTTCTACTTGTTTCACGCCACTCCTTGCCCGGGCACATAGATATGACATAATCTATCCTCTTCTACCCTGTTTCCTATTTCTCTTCTTCCTCGACGACCCTTTACTCTTCCCAGCAGTTGAGTTGCTCCGGATTCGTATCTTTCAATCAATACCTGCTTCTGGATTGGAATCCCACCATTTTGGATTTATATATCATCTGAGTATGGTTTTGTTTGCGGCGAAGTATTAGTCTTTTCTGCTCTTCTGGCCATTGGTGGTGGCGCATACCTCCTCCTGTTTTTTGAAAAAGCTTGTAGGAATTTATTGTTGAAAGCTTGTTTTGTTCATTTTCAAGTTTTTTATTATTACTGTTCTGATATGATGTTGTTGATTTTGGTGGGATAGGTCTTGGAAGGCCGGTTGGAGGGCAGGCAGTTCTCATCTTTCTGAGGTTAGTTTTTGTTTTTTCTGACTTCGTTGCCTTGTACATATGTTTTCTTGGTGTATTTGGTGCTATATGAATGATTTTATATCGTATTTCTTGTTTGTCTTGCTGTTTTTTCTCGTCAAACATGTTGAATCGCATGAAAAGCATGGAACTTTACTCTATCGATAGCTAGAACTAGATTCTTCATTAGACGGTGTTTGTTGCTTTCCTCTGAAGTGATTCACTTACGGCTGCTTCCTACTCTGTTCTATTGTTGATGCTTCGGTGAAGCTTAATTGGCTCATTTTTTTCTACTCTTTATCAAGCTAAGTAAGATCTTCAGAATTGCTCCATAACACTGCTTGCGGAAATCAGAAGTTCTACACCAGCCATCGATCTAGAACTTATTGGCAATGTTGTGTCATCATGCGATTTTATCGAACGAGGCTGTGACCTTTGTTTTTTTTGGGGGCCATTCATTCCTGTAGATCATCTCTTTGTTTGGCTGAGGTCAAGCTTGGTCATTTAGCTTTCACTGTTGCAGGAATCCAATCTTTAGCTTACTTCTCGAGTAACATAAACGAATCTTTACCCTTATGCCGATATTATATGATTATCTTTGCCTCTTATTCTTATAACTTTATTATTGGGATTTGGGTGTTTCTGATTGCAAATTTTTTATGAGTGTGTTTCTGATTATTACTTGCCAATGCCTAAGTAAGTGCGAGAGATTGTTTATTTGGTACTAATAATCGAATATGTAATCTTGCTTTTAGTAAAATCACTGATACATTGCGATAATCAATGTGTGAAAAATTAGAAGTATATGCAGACCTTCTGGTATTCAAAATTTAGCATCGTCTATTGCACTTTTCTTCAAAAATACAAATTGTTTTGTTGGAAATGAAATAAGGTTTATCTCCTCACTGCTACAGGTTTTCTATTTGATGTTTTGCTTGTATCTTTATCCTGAAGTTGTCTTACAACTATGAGGCGCGGTAGAGGGAAAGGCAGGAAATTCAGTGCCGTTATCAGCCATGAAGATGCAGGCAGCGGGGGAGAAGAATGTCTGTCCTGGTATAAGAGGGGCGGCCTCAAAAACCATTGAAGGAAGAACCTGATGAAGAAAAAGTTGAAAAGATTGAAGAGGAGGATGACGAAGGTGTGAAGGATAATAATTTTATCAAAGAGACGAATGATTCTTCGATTGTTGAAGAGAATGGAAAGAAAAGAAAGAGAAATCCTATGCTTAAACAACAGAATGTTTCTTCCAAGGAAGAAAATAGCACAGGAGCTCCTTCAAGCACTGAAGGGTCACCTAAGACAAATGGATTCCGGCAAAATGGAAGCAGGCGCAAGAGCAAGCCTCGAAGAGCTGCAGAGGTTGGTGTGGAATGCAAATGAGTTTCTAATTATACTCAAACTGAGGTTTCTGCCCTTTTTGCATTGGCAGATACTTCTGTCTTCTGCTGCTGTGCTTAGAAAATTTTTCTATCTTTACTCATTTGTGATACCTTATATTGTACTGCTTTATACTGTGTACCTTGTTATGTTTTTGGACCATATAACATGATGTTTTTTATCTCATTCGCTTTATTTAACTCATCAAATGTTGATCGCCTTGTCCTAGTCTAACTGCAATGATCATTTCTACGTATAATATCCTTTTTTCTGCTGTTGGTATTTTCCCAAGAAAGAACACCGACATTCTCGCAAGGTTTTCTCGCAATCATGTTGCTACAAGGTTTTCTCGCACTTGCAAGTTGGACCGTAAGTTGCTAGAAGGTTTTCTTGCAATCATATGTTGGAAACGCATATAGCTTTGAAAAATGCTAAACCACTATTGGGTCAGCTTTTCTGGGAAGGTGATTGAGTTCAATGTCGTTGTCTATGACCAGTTTGTGAATCTTTCAGTGAAGGCAGGGCAAGTTCAGATCAATGCGAGTGGAAGAATGGTGATGGGTACAGACCAGCCTGCCGAAATCGACACAGGCAAAATCAAATATTGATGGCATTGTACTTACCCTGGAAAAATAAAAAAGCATGCAGAGTGTGGGCATGATAGAGCAATTTCTGTTCCAAGAATGTTAGCCTATGCGGCTTCTTAATTACAAAGCCATATTATCAAAGTTATTGATCTTTTTTATGTGTACTACAATGATGGCAAGTTTGACAATGCGCCTAATTGATAACAGCTTCAAGAGATTACTTGCATCAGATACTTTTTGCCTTGTATTAAGAAATGGTGAGTTTTCTAGCTAATAAATTAACTTCAAAAAAATAAAAAATGAAAAAAAGATTCTTACTGTCCTTATCCTTCTATCATCAGGGGTACTTAATTAGGTTCAACATACCAGACAGTAGCACCGAGCAGATCTCAATTTCCTTTTCGGTTGATCGGTACTCTGTTGACTGTACATGTTAGCTCCTAAGAATGGATCCAGAATGATTAACAATAACAATTGAAAACGTCTTCAATAACCAAAACCTACCTCCCAACATGGGCTATAAAATGCAAAAATCCATTGCTTCATCTACTTCAACCCAACTTTTATTTGTGTTTGCTCCAGTTTCTGTAGTAATCACTACAAATTAAAAATATCGGTAAGCTTTGAACCGGCACCAAAAACAACTACCACAGTAAAACGTCCGACAAGAAAACAGGAGGAGCAGATTTACCGCAGACGAGAAAAAAAACGCTAAATCAACGGATAGAATTGCTAGATTTGTGCTGGATTTTGTCCATACCAAGCTCCATACTCGTTCACTGTGCGTAGAAAAGTCAGTCCCAAGCTCAAAATAGCTCCAAAGTTTTTATCAGCATCACCATCAAGTCTCTGAGAAAGTGTTTTTAAGCTTGGACCCATCATTCATACTCGCCACCCATCTTCTTTTTGACATTAAAAAAAACTCTTCACCTTCCTTAGCCGAGAAGAATTATTAAACAAAGTCTCGTTCTTCCTGTTGCCAACCACAGGCACCCCAAAAAAGCATAAAATGATCTCAGTGCCATTTGGAAAGCTAGAAAGCTGGAGTAGCAAAAGGCCATGGCAGTAAGAAAAATGAAAGCGTATGGCTTTCCTAGGATGGTAGAGTAAGCTTCTGCAGGAAGAAAAACTACTTAAAAGAGGTGCAACTACTTCCCAATCTTCAACTCAGATTAAGATCTCTTCTTCCTTTCTTCTGTACCTCTCTTGTGATCAGAATCTTTTGTTGTATAAAAGGATGCCCTTTTTTTCTTGGTTTTATATTTAGCATCAGTTCATAACCAATTTTGCACCGGTGCTTCTCACAGGGGAAAACCAGGCAGGGAATGTGAGATTGTGCTGGAATAATGGAGATCGGATCAGATTCTTTAGGTTGTGCACCTGGGTCAGGTGATCTGTTGAATGGGATAAAGCTTGGAGAGAAGATCTACTTTGAAAATGCGGGCAGTGATGTGAACTGCACACCTTCTGATCCAGTTGTTGCTGCAGCTGCTTCTTCTCTAGAGCCGGATAGGTCTTCCTCAATGAAGGGGAGAGGAGTCACTGTAGCTAGCCAACCTCCAAGGTGCCAGGTTGAAGGTTGCCATGTAGATTTGACAGGGTTGAAGGCTTACTATTGCAGACACAAGGTTTGTGGGATGCATTCCAAGTTTCCCAAGGTGATTGTGGGTGGTTTGGAGCAGAGATTTTGCCAACAGTGTAGCAGGTTAGTGAGGTGACTCTAGTGATCTGGGCTTCAAATTTTATTTTATTTTTGCAAGGGACTATTGTTGTTCATGTTACCCTTTCTATACTGTACTTGAACCTACTCTTGTTGACTTCAATTTTGTATGGATTTTAGGAGGGTTTACTGTTTGATTTTGTTTTTGTTGAGGCTTTATAGTATCTGTGTTTATCTGTAATACATTACCCAGCTTTCAACTATACTTTTATATCGTTTTCTCAAAAGTTAGTATTATTGCAGTTAGAAAATGATGGATTAAATGAATGCGAATGCATTGTTTAATTGTCGATACTAGGGCGTATTCTATTTTGAAGTCCGATTACCAGTGTAGTATCAAAGAGCCCTTGGCTGTAAAGCTCTGAAACCACTATTGCATCCACTTATCTGACTCCTTACATTGGATGAAGTGCGTATAACTTTGATATTTGAACTATGCCCTGGTCTTAGTTTACAACTTGATATGCCTTCCTTGATTTCTAGACATGGGCCAACATAATGTTTTTGCCGTAGTACTGATAATTCGATCATGTACTTGACTGTTGATTGTTATATAACTTATATTGCATTGCACATATTTGTGCTTTACTTTTAGATATATAGGTTTGAAACTACATGTTCATAGTACTAACCCATTGCATGTTGAGAGCGTGAGCTTGGTTCCCTGTGTAACTATTATTGTTCTTGCCAACAGGTTTCATTTACTAGGTGAATTTGATCAAGGCAAAAGAAGTTGTCGCAGGCGTCTGGCTGGGCACAACGAACGTCGCAGGAAGCCGCATTCCAGCTCTTTAGCATCTCCAAACTTTGCTCATGTTGCCTCATTTCTTCGCGGTAAAATAATCTTTATATCATCAACATAATTCATGTTACAAAAGATAACTATTTATGTGGTCTGCTGATAGTTGGATGCATGTTTTCTCGTTTTCGATCGCGAATTTGACAGAAGATGGAAGCAGAATGAGAGGTTTCTGGGACTATCCATATTCGAGGCTTCCTGCAGGACAAACTGTATGGCATTCATCAATACCTGTTGATCATGGAACTTGCAACGAAGTAACATCCACTGTGAAGTTCCTACCAAATGTGTGGCAGGGAAGCTTCAATTCCTCCGCAATGGCCGTTTCCTCTAGTGTACCGCAGCCGTATCTCCAAAATACACTGGATTGGATTTCTGTGCCTGCTTCAAATGCTCGGGCGAGTGAATGTTTCGCACCTGTCTCTGCCTCTGGTGGTGCTCTCTCTCTTCTGTCAACAGAATCGCACAGTCGAAGAACAAGATCTTTTGGTTTGAATGGCTATGGTGATGGCCATTCCTTCGCGTCGCAAGAATCCGTGTTATCAAACACGACTACCATGAGCGGTGCTTGGAGTTTCGGGGGCCATGAAACGGAAGGTAGCTCTGATGACTCGACTTTACAGCAGTTGCCTTCTAGTTGCAATTCTGATCGTTTTCAGATGAATTGGTCTCTTTAATTCTTGGTGCAGCTCAACAATTGTTGTTCTTGTTTGTGCTTGATGTTTTAATCATTTATGTCATGAGACTGATCATACATGACTCATTCAGAGCCTTTCCTTTGATCTTTAGTAACAAATAGATTGATTGGATTCTTCTGTTTCAGCGTGCCTTGTGGAACCTAATGTTCAGTGGGTATTTATTTATGGATCTGTTGTTCTCCGTTGTGTTGTCATGGAGATGCTGATGTCATTGTAAAGGATAGGAAGGTTTTCTTCTCCACATTTACGACAGCATGAGGTGAAGGCAGAGCAGGAATAGCACCCATGCAAATCCCTCATACGTTGATCGTAATATCCAATATTCGTAGATCAGTTCATATCCATTCCAAACCAGTTTCGGGATACAGGTTCCTACTATTCAGATATATACTATTATACCAAAATATTAGGCTTCTGGATATAGATAATGATCCTGACCCATACTAGGTTGCACTGCCAGCAAGTCATAAACAAACTAAAACTGCTATATTAGGTCAAACCAAGTATGCTAGTTTTACCATCGTTTTCCTTGTACACATATTTTTCAACTTCAACAATCATCCAGCCTTCCTATGAGCAGTGTTGCATTATGTTCCAATTTGTTTTAAACACTCTTCTGATGGCGCAATCTAGCAACTCCATTCTCGTCCTTCACAAGTTTTTGTCCTCGGAGATCAGGGCCAGCAAGTGGACGAACTTTTGAAGTAATATGCCATGTTTGATCATTTGAGGAGCTGCTAATCCCGAGCTTAATTATGAATGCAGCAGTGCTACCCTTGCCTAAGCCTTCGCTTTCAATCCATATGTGACCCTCCATGAGGTTCACAAACCTGAACAGACATCAAAGGAGTTGCTTATTATTATTATTCTTATTATTATTGGATCAAAATGTGCACCTGGAAAATGCATGAAAAAAAGTCTTATACCTTTTACAGATAGCAAGGCCAAGCCCACTTCCACCCTGACCTCTACCAGCACCACTTCGTGACTTTGCAAACTTTGTGAAAAGATGTGGAATTTCCAGTGAGCTGATTCCGCAACCAGAATCCTTGATCTACCACAACCAACAAATAGTTGATTGCGTCAATAAAACAAATGGCAGTGTGTGACCAAGTTCAATGGACGATGAACTGATAAGCATTTCTTATTCGGAAAAAAAAATCATTCCTTTCAACAAACCTCAACACGCAAGTAAAAGTGCCCTTCAGATGGTGCCTGGAAGAATTCAGGTATCCTCGAGTCTTTCAACATATCTAAGTTTGCAACACAAGCTGTAACAGTAACACAACCCTCTTTGGTGAACTTTACGGCATTTCCAGTAACATTTAAGATAATTTGCATCAGTCGCTTCTCATCACCAACAACATATAATGGCAAATCAGGTGCCAGTATGAGCTGTATTGGAAGTTTTTTTACAGCAGCAACGGGCTCTATTAATTTGATGACCTACATGCAGAAAAGGTGGCATCATTAGCTTTTATGTAGATCACTAGCCTTTGATGCTAGTGTAAAATAAATATGAACCTCTCTGAAAACCATAGGCAGATGGAAAGTTCCTATATCAAGTTCAAGGCTGCCATCTTCAAGTTTGGAAATATCCAATACATCATTAATGAGTGTGGCAAGAAGGTTGCTACTCTTCAAAACTGTTTCCACCATTATGCGCTGCTCTGGAGTTAGTTCTGTCTCAAGAAGTAGTGATGATAGAGCAATAATACCATGCATTGGAGTTTGCATTTCATGATTCATAACAGATAAAAAATCATTACGAGCACAAATTGCCATTTCTGCGTCACGTCTAGCCAAATCAAGTGCAACATTCTGGTCCATGAGTAGATCACGAGCTCTCATAGATTCTTGTAGAATTGATGCATGTGACAAGGCAACAGCTACCTAATATAATGAGTTTCATAAGTAAGAGAGAGAATTGTCGACAGTATCTATATCGAAAAGGTAAGAAATGCTGGACTAATATCAACTAGCATAATCATTGCATCTAATCAAAGTTGAACAAACTGTGTGTTCGAAAAAGATAAATCCTAAACACAAGTTCACATCAATAGGAGACACAAAATGGAAGTAAAAGCATCAAGAATAGTAGAAATGAAAGTGGCCATACAACCTGGTCTGCAACTACTTCAACGAGTTCCATCTCATGGGCATGCCATGTTCTAGCACTATCAGAAGGAAGCATCAAAACCATTACTGCATAAAGCTCCGGCCAGTCATTAACTTGGAAGTTGGAGAGATGCAGAAGAGGCACCCTCACAGCAACCACCTCAAGCGGCACATATCTTCCAGCAGGAAGACGAATTTTTGCTAATGGACATGTATGTGGAATTCTAATGGCATGGTTCCGACTGAGTACCTGATTAATCATACAATTCTCTGAATAAGTGTCTGCCAAATCAACACGATATATCTCAATTCAACAGGTAAACAAAGTAAAAAAAAACCTCATTGATCACAGGATGGTGGATGGGTATGGTTGTTCCAACAAGTTTTTGGTGCCGTAAAGCATGAGACAGCTGAAGATTCATGGCAGTACGAGTTGGCATCCACAAAGCGCACTCTTCCAGCTCTAGAATTCTATCAAGCTCAACGAGTGTTGTTCTTAAAATGGTGTGTCTATCAAGCGTACTTCGGATCTCATGGGTCAACATCCTAACATGTCTCCCAGTTTCCTCTTGTGTACGTATGAGACCCATCTCCCTGTCCAGCTCTTCGGCCTTATTCCTTAAAAACAGCTCTCGAGTTTTGACACTCAACAAATCGGGTATAATGTGGACAAGCGTCAGTGCAGTCGCACATGAAACAACTGCAGTGGAGACTTTTGCAACAGTCATCACAATTGCGACCGTCTTCGAATGCATTGTGAATGTCCAAAGGTTTATGAGGTGAGTAGCCCCACAAAGAACAATAAATGCCCCAAATTGCATGAGCACCCATCTATATGGGAAGAATGCAGATTTCTTTACAAAGTAGACCAGCTCTAGAGGGATGGAGAAATAAGCAAGCGCAATGAAAAAATCTGACAAATATTGGTATTTTACCAGCAGCTCATCTGCCGGCCACTGTGGCTCAATAATACAGTCACAACCCTCCATCTTGCCACAGAACTACCACCAAGCTGCTATTAATTCCTGGATAAATTAGGTCATGAAACTATTAAAACAATCTACACGCCAAAAAAAGATCCACTAAAAATTCTAGGGAGAATCTAGATATAGATAATCTGAACAAAGAAGTCATTTTCCCCACAAATATAGTGCTTTTAACCGGAAAAAATTAAACAAAGGAAACACCTTTCAGTAGAACATTGTTCCATGTTGACAGCAAAAAACAGTGGACGAAAAAGTCAATCACCGCTATATCAACTAGCTAGTAACACACTCCAATTTTCAGCACCCATTCCTCATCATGATCAGCATACTCATCATCACTAAACATGATCCACCAAACATAGTCCCCCAGCTGGGGAGATCTCGGCGACATTTCGCGAGTATCAAGGACACAGAGACCCAGCTTGTTTCTTTCACCGGACTAAGCCCGGATGCGATGAGCTTAATCTGAGCTTAAAAAAAAAAAGGAATCAGAACCTCACCTCTTCCCGTCTACCTGCGCCGCCGCCGCCGCCGCCGACGCCGCTGGTGCTGGTGGTGGGGGTGCTCGCCGGAGTGAGCGATGGGAGAGGAGAGTTAGGAGAGAAGTCGGTGCTGAGAGGGAGGATTAATTAGCAAACACGTACCTTAATTCGCAGGGGCGGTCGTCTAACACGGGCGCCTACCCTCCGCTGGTAGGTCACTTGCCCTCACCATTTGGCCTCGGTCGGGTCAATTCCTTTTACAAGGGCTCCTACCCTTTTGGTTACTCACCTACCTATTTTTAGAGTCAATATTAATCAAAGCTTATTGTTTGTGTGTTTTTTTTTAAATTTCAAATTTATTTCAATATTTTTAAAATTTCATAAAATATTGTATTTTAGTTTTGAAATTTCGATGAAAACTGGTTTAACCTGGTTAAACAAAATGTATTCTATACATACTATAAATTTGATATATGAACCAAGAAATTTATATTTAACATGTTATAAAAAAATTAAAAAATAATTATTTATCTATTAGATAGTCATGATAAAACTTCTATTATTTTAGTTGGAAAACAAGTTGTTATTATTATTATTATTATTATTATTATTATTATCTAACGGAGGTAAAATTTAATATATAATAATAAAAAATTGTCAAAAATATCACTAAGAATCTCACATGCCTCAACTTAAGTTGGGTATGATTTGGATCCATGCTTTTTATAAAAGCGTGCTCCAACCCACTTATAGAATATTCTATAAAAAACATTAGTGTTTAAGTTTTTGAGGCTTGTTACCATAAGAAGCCAACTACGTAAAAGTGAAAATATGATAGGGGGCCAAATCCGGTTGGTTAGCCGATTTCCATGCCATTACTTTGGATAATAAGTTGATTAGATTAATCGTTTTTATTATAAATTTTTGTTGGTAATTTATTAGAAATTGAAGATATTTAAGGTAATCTTCATAAATAATTATATAAAAACTTAATCTTTTATAAAAAAACTTAATTTTGTGTATATAATTTAAAAAACATTTTAAATAATATATATATGTAAAAAACCCAAAAGAGAAAATATATTCTCATTTTAAAATATCATTTTAGATGGGACATTAGCAATTTAATAAAATTTACTTTACACCTCAAAATCAAGGTTATTTTTTGTTTGCTGCTAAAGACATCTCTTGATCCTACGTACCCGTCTTTTTTTAAAAAAAAATGGAAGCCATCTTTTTTGTTTTGTAAAAGAAATTAAACCTGCAAAAAAAAATTTCAGGAGGTCACCTTAAATAAAATACGCTCATCCTTATAAGTTTGAGTATTAGCACGGGGGACCATGAGCATGATTTATCAGAAAAAGAGTCCGAATATTTCTATTCTGAGGTAATGGAATCTGTCCAAGTACATCATGCAAGGAAGGTGTCCCCATCCTGGGACCCAATTATGTCAAGTCATGTAATTTTCCTCCATTGGAATGTCTGCCACTTTTGATAAAAAGATAACTTTCTTTTTCTTAAAAATAAAATAAAATAAAATAAATAAAGATAACATTATTTACCGAAATATTGGTAGATTGTTAAAAAAAATATAGGGCTTCATGATTAAACCAAAATGGGCCTGGTGATTGAAACCGTTTTGATGTTTTGGGAAATAGACACAGATACAGATACAGATACTGATGACGGGCTTTAAAGATTTATGGGCTTTTGCTCCTCAACAATTTCTCTGCAGCCCATTTCTACCACAACACCAGCTATTAAAGTGACCAAGCGATTTGCAAACTGCAAATAGAGTTGGAGAAAATTGGTTTTAAACTCGAGCAATTTGGCAGTTTGTCCGAGCTGAATCAACATTGTTGACACTTTCCTAATTAAAAGCTAAAGTTCTTGAGAAGATGGCCATATAGTTCTTTCAATCCTTTGTCATTTGCACTTGCATATAAGATTTGTTACTTAGTACGTGGAGAACAGTATGATAAACAGATTCAATAAACATTTAGCTAGCCACTCGAAATAGTTCGTGCACGAAAAAGTTCATATTTTCGTCGAGTAATAAGAACAAGTAGCTAGTGAACGACATCAATAAGTTAGCATAACAAAAACCAAACATTGAGCGGATCAGAATTGACAGTCCAAAGTCCAAACATTAGCTGAAACTTAGCAAGAAAACAAGGCTTATGATTAGCTGCTACACATCTTGACTAGCTACCTCGAACGTATGCGTATATAATTATATATATATACACTAAAATGTGTGGTAAGTCCAGAAGAGAAGCATGCATGTTCGATCACGTTGTAGTGCGGGCTTATTCAAGGCTGGCCAGGTGCTGTCGGAGTGGGGGGAAGAAAGGAGAAAATGAGAGAGCTAATGAAGAGGAGGGAGCACATGGAAGCAAAGAGAGGTTTCACATGGAGAGGGGACAAGTGAGGGGCCATCTTCTTGCAATTTGCTCCTTCTCCCTCTTCCCTCTCCCCACTCAAAGCAAAGCTATAACGAACTCACCACTTATTACCTTATCTCCTCTTTCCCTTCCCAACATATCATATGATCCCTCTTCTACTCATTGCATTTGTGTATGGGAAACTAGCAACTGGTTTTGGAACATTCCATGTATATTAGCTTGTGGGTGACCCATGTTATAATTGATGATTCTTTCCAGTAGGATGACTTGTATGCATTTGTCGTATGACTACGTACATATGGCATGAAAATTTCAACATTGGTTGTCTAGCTACATTTGACGATGTTTATACGTTTGTCATGAAGCTCATAATAGATAGTTCCGTAAGCCTTTTTCTTGGATTGGGTAGCTTTCAATTCATGCATATAGTTTTAGATTGTGTACCCAACAGAGACGTGGTGATCACTCATACATGAGTCCATTATAGGCAGTCGATTATTCGACTGTTCATCATAAACTTCATTATTGGTAATCTACAGGCGTTTTATTAGGCATGTAACATGAGATTAGATGCGAAAGCGATTAGTAACAAATTACTTCTTCCATCTAGCACAAATTCCTTGTAGTGTTAATTAAATTGTCCAATATTTTCAGCCAAACTCCAAAAAAGTGATCAACGAGATCAGCTAACTTATATAAAACTAAAATTATGACATTTAATTAGATTTTACTCTCAACAATCAAACTTGTCTTCATGCAACCTTTCTCCTCAAGTTATTAACATTAACTTGATCATTAAGCATTGCCTTTACTGCTTCTGGGTGGTTGTTGTTTCAACTTTAAACATTTTGATTGGACGCCCAACAACTCGCAAAATGTATCAAGGGCTAAATTTATATTGGAAAACCAACTCCGAAAAGTTAATTTTTCATAATATCAAAGGTGCTAACTACCATTAGTTGGGAGAGGTGGCGTACGATACTAGTTTAATATGTTACAATAAGTCAATTATAACTATTAGTGGCTACAATGCTCGTTAATTATATTTGCACCACAATAATAAAGGAAGAAGGGAACAATCTTGAAACCTTCACTGGCCAGTCATTATTCACTTGCCGCGAATACTTCAGAACAGCACGTATGTCTCAGACATAATACGGCCAATATATATATATATATATATAATCAAAATGTCAAATAAGAACATTGAACGTAACCAAGCTAAGCTGGCAATAACATCCATACATGGAGAAAATATATCTAATTTATAATACAATTGAAGATCAAGTCTGTACTCAATTATTAGTTTTGATGTATCTGAAGGCTAGCTGGGATTGAGCCCATTATTTGAATCCATGCCTTGGATGGCAACGTCTCAACCGCTCAAAGCCTCAAACAAAGGGTGGGACAAGTACCAGAAATGGGAGAAAAAGAGATGCTTGTGTTCAGTAATCACAATGTGGACATAACATTTCTCAATAATTTGGCCATGTTCAGAGATATACCCATTGGACACTGTTAGGTGTCTTGTTGCACATTAATCCAGCTTTTTTGCGGCTGTCTCCCATTAAAAGAATTGTACGTGAGTGGCCCCCTACTCCCCAACAAAGACGTGACCTTGTATTTTGTAGGTAAAGTATTAAACTAAGAATCAAAATACACAAGTCTTTTGGGTCACTCAGTTTGAGATCAAAGGTGGTTGATTATATTATTGGGTGTTAACTTTGATGTCAAACATTGCAGAATTGTGGCAGTTGGGATGTCAAGAAAGAATGTATGGCGAGGGTTACCAATTGCATGAATGGCACGTGAAAACTTAAATATAAAAGAATCATAATAACTCATTAGGCAGATAATAAAATAGCACTTACCTTTTCTCCCCAAAGACGAGAAGGAAAGACAAAGTCAGAAACACTTCAAGTGTCAATAATTAACTGGTTCGCACTCGGGTAACGAAATAGAAATCGGTGCTTAAGATAGAACAGATGTACAAGTACTAGTGCAAAAAGAAATGGCAAGAGATGAAAGATTGCACTTATGCCACAAGCTATAGTACTTGATATATAAATAATTAAATACACTGCTTCTAGAGTCGAGCATCGTAAAAAAGCTAATTAAGCTTGCTTGTTGGTATTTCCATCTACCCTCTGAAGATTTGAGATTGTGGGTCTCTGTTCCGTCATCTGGGTATGTCATCTAAGACAAGCAAAGCCAGCTGCAACTAAGATGCCAGAAAATTGCGTGATAGTTGAAGCAGGTCAAGCCATTTATTAAACATCCATTTCTCGAGCACTGTTGAATAACAATCAACTTGCGTATGTGATTGAAGTTAAAGAAGTTGGAGAAGTTGGAGAGAATGACATTTCGCTCTGTTTGCTACTCTCTTCGTGCTTATTAGTTTATAACCCCCTTCTTCAAAGAATTTAATTCCATCAATTCCCATCAAAAACTGCTTTGGAGTTATATGTGCTTCCAAGCTTGGACTGGGAAAGAGAGATTCGATAGTTGATTTTAAATTTTTGCTAGAAGAAAAATCTATCATTGCAAAAGATACAAACAAATGATGTGAAGCTTGCATATATTTTAGATTGGACGTTGATGGTGGATATGTTGTGTATCATATGGCGAAGAAGTGCGGATAAAATCGCGTGAAAACTTATACCTTGTTTTTAATCGAGAGATAGAAACGTTAGGTGACTGGTTTTGATCAATGGCTGCCTGCAAAAGAAAGCTACTTTGGTAGCTAATTGGAGTTGGCAGAAATTTCCAGCTAATTAGTTAATCAACACTTGTATTGAAAATGATCACTCGACTTGATCAAAACCAGAGTAGCCGGCTTGATAACCTTACAACAACTGACAAACAAAGAGGAGTTCACCTTCATCCATCTATCTTCATTCTACCATAACAAAGCAATACGTATTTGTGTATTTCTATGCATCAAAAGCTTCACTCTTCAGAAAGAAGGAACCAATTTATCAAACATCATTAGGCATTGAAAAACACATAATAAAATCTTGCAAGCACGTATCTCATCTCGATTTCGATTAAAAAAGAGGGTAGTCCACCAAGGCTTCAGGAATCTTCCCCAACTGATCAAACAAAAACAATATTTTCATTGGGTTGAACTGATCAAAGATCTTATAAAAAGTATCAACGCATTTCACAAAAAAATTTTAAAAAAGTGATTTATGGTATGGATGGTTAGAAGTGAGGTAGAAGTGATAGCCTAAACAATTCGAGGACGATTACTGTAAGGAAAAAAGTCGATAAGCCAACTCTATTAATATATAAGATAATGTAAAAGGCATGCACATCATTTAATTTTAATGGATTAAAAAAAATTTTAAAACAAATTTGTCTCCATTGCAAGCAATCCCATGCAATTTTACTTTATTTTTATTTTCTTGAAGAGGTGAACATGCATCCCACTTTGTTCGTCTGGGCCCATCTCCCGTTTCAGACTTCAATTTTGACTTTTCTACGCCCATTGCTATACGCTGCCACGCTGGGAGGGTCCGGCTAAGCACGGCACGGAATTCCACGGTGGATCATGGGACCAATTGGAAGAGAACACGTCGGAAAGTGGGGCCAAGTGCACCGCTGCAGGTCACGTGAGAGGGCTTTTGCCCGCACTTGAAGGGACAGCTGGCGACGCATCTCGCCCGGCTACACCCATGTTTTTTATGTGGATTTTTAACGGGCCAATAGCAGAACATTTTGTATATTCCCATACTGCCCTCGTATTTTTGAATCTAAATATATTCTGGACCACACTATATATATAAAGCATGGTAGTATCGGGGCGTGAATTAATTTTGAAAGTATTTTGTTAGGGTTATTTCAGGCAGTAGGCTGTACGAAAATTTTCTATTTTGATTGTAAAATTCATATTATTTGTCATTTGTCGTAATTAATATAATATACATGACGTATTTGATATTATACGGCCAAAATATTTGTTACCTGTTTTAACATGCTTATAGAAAAAAAGGACAGTTGAAAATTTATTTTAACATTATAAATTAATTTGACAATTAATATTTTTAGTTTGAAAAATAACGGGAACTTTACATGATTACATTTTATAAATTATAAACAAATTAAATTAAAATATAAAATAATATCAGTATAAAACAAATAGATGTTATTTAAAAGAGTATATATTTTATAAATTTGTCTTTTGACGATTGAGTTTAAAAGAGATTAGGCTAATAAATTAATGAATTTGCATTCGGCATCGTATAATAAAATACACAGTTAAGAAAATAACATAAATAATATAGGATTTAATGAAGCATAGCATGATAAAAGATGCGATAATTGAATTCATAGGGGCGTCGTATAATTTGATTACAAAACATTTTACTATTATGAAATGGTTGAAGAGGTTTATAATTTGGACAACACGGGAAGGAATTAGAGGGCATCGTGCAACCGAGAAGGAGAGTGGGGGGCAACATCGCCAAATCATATTCACAAGCTCATCCTCTCGCAACCCACGCGCGCGGGTAGCCAAGCGAGTTTCAAAAACTACAACAATCCGCAACACCGGGCCCCACCCTCCTCGGAAACTCTGGCATTTCGTCCTCCCCTCCTTCCCGCCGTCCTTTATATCGCACCACCACCTACGCCCAGCGACGGCGCTCCTCGCCGCCACGACTGCCATGGCCAAGCCCAAGAGCAAACAACTAAGCTACATCTCCCTCCCATACATCCCTTCCTCCACCACCACCTCCCCTGCGACGGCTTCCTCCCTCCACGCCCTGCTCCTCCTCTCCCCTTCCCCGCCGCCGGCGAAGAAGTCTCCTCTTCCGCTTCCGACCTCCCCCGCCTCCTCCGACTCTGCTTGCTCTTCTTTCTCTTCCTTCTCTCTGTTCTCGGGCTTCTAATGCTCACCCTCGGCTTGCCTTCCTTCCTCCCCTCCCCCTGCCCGCTCCCCGAACCGCCGGCGCCATCGCAAGAGCATTCGGGTTTGGTGGACAATGGTGGTGGTGGTGGGTGGAGGGAGGAGAAGGGGGAGTTTTGGAGGCAGCCGGAGGGGATGGGGTACCGGCCGTGCTTGAGTTTTAGTGGGGAGTATCAGAGGGCGAGCGTGGCGGTGGCGAAGGAACGGAGTAAGTATTTGATGGTGGTGGTGTCCGGAGGGCTTAGCCAGCAGCGGAACCAGATTGTAGACGCAGTCGTCATTGCTCGCATCCTTGGTGCTGCGCTTGTTGTCCCCATTCTGCAGGTTAATGTCATCTGGGGAGACCACAGGTAGGCTGGGAAGAACGAGCTCCATGATCATACTAACTTTGTTATAATATTTGAGTTTGCATTGGATGAATTGGTTCTCCTTCTCCATTAGCCTTTTCCTGCGGTCAAAGGTTTTGAAATTTTTGAATGTAAGCGGGTAAGTTTGTTTATTTTCTCGACGAGTTTGTGATTGTGAAATTCTAGTGGTTGTGTCTTATGGGGGAGATGATCAGAATTGAGCAGCTGTTTTGTGCGAAAATTTGTTGTGTTTTGAACGTTTAATTTGCTCTGTTTTCCCTGTGGAAAGCAATGGGGAGAGAGGGAAAGCTGTGTTCTTTTTCTGTCAGTGGCCGTAACAATGATTTTTATGCTAAAGGAGTTTTCTTTCTGTTCTAACTTTAATGGGGTTTTGGCTTTTTTTGATTGTTCATATGTGGATTAATCAAACAGCCCTGTCTTGTACCTATCTGCTATTTCAGCTTTTGTGGTAAAGATTGCAGAGGTGCCTTGGATAAACTTCATCTCTGTAAATTGTGGACAATCCTCCTCATTTTGCTTGAGGCTCCGTCTTGTCTTTATAAATTGATATGCTGTAAAGTTTATTATGTGTTATTTTTTATGGGCATTGTAAATTTGTAATTATCCTATGAGATTTCAAGTTTCTTGTCAACTCGTTGTTAACAGCAGTTACGCTTGCATTGCAACAATGACCATTTTAGGAATAATGTATAATTTTGGCTGCTTCTTTGGATGGTGTGAGCTAAAACAGATAGTGGTGCTATTAGAAATGTTACTTTTAATTTTTCCCAACTAAATTTTTTCCGCTTTCGATGTTCTGTTTTGTTGACAACTTTCTCTGTTTGTTGTTTTTGCAGTGAATTCTCTGACATTTTTGATTTGGATCATTTCAAGAAGGCTCTAGCAGAAGATCTCCTCGTAGTTTCTTCTCTTCCATCAACACATCTTATGTCCAGGCCTGTTGAGGAGAAGAAGACTCCCTTGCATGTGGATGCTCAATGGATACGTAGAAGATATCAGAAGACGGTAAAAGCTCTATTGCTTCATTTGTCCTGCTCTACAAATTTTGTGGCTAGGAAGTAGGAATCTACCCTGACGTTGCTGCCTGTTCCAATTCCAGCTTAACAAGGAAGGTGTTTTACTTCTGCGCGGATTGGACTCCAGGCTTTCAAAAGATCTGCCTTCGGATCTTCAGAAACTTAGGTGCAAGGTAAGTGTGAGGCATGTATATCCCTATTAACGACATGTCACTGCTTATATATATATATATATCAATACCACTTGGTTTCAGCATTATTCTAAATCCTGCTCTTTTATCAATGCTATAGGTGGCCTTCCATGCGTTGAGATTCTCAGCTCCCATTTTGGAACTTGGAAACAAGCTTGCAGAGAGGATGCAGAACAAGGGCTACTACATTGGGCTACATTTGCGAATGGAAAAAGATGTTTGGGTACGAACTGGTTGCCTGCCAGGATTAGATCCTGTGTACGATGAGATCATAAAAAAGGAGAGGCAAATGCATCCGGAGCTTCTCACTGCAAGATCAAATATGACTTATCATGAACGCAAATTGGCAGGTCTCTGCCCCTTGAATGCCTTAGAAATTGCAAGGTATATCCCATGATGTTACGTGTAGAGCAGTGGCATAAAATGTTTATTGTTGTATGGATCATAAATTTCAAATATGTCCCACTAATGTTCTAAACAATTTCAGGTTGCTCAAAGCTCTTGGAGCTCCTCGAGATGCAAACATATATTGGGCAGGAGGGGTTCCTTTTGGAGGTTATGAAGCCTTACTGCCGTTGACAAAAGAATTTCCAAATTTTTATAACAAAGAGGACCTATCTCTACCCGGCGAATTAGACCAATTTGCTGGAAAAGCTTCCCTTCTTGCTGCCCTTGACTACGTTGTTTGTGAAAAGAGCGATGTTTTCATGCCGTCCCATGGTGGAAACATGGGCCATGCCATTCAGGTATTGCCTTTCAACTCTTTTGCTTCTTCACTTCTATACCTCTGTAAATAAAATTGAGCCAAGTTATTTTTCCTTTTTATTATGACAAGTTTGTCGTTTGATTTTCCTGCCAAAACACTTTCACCTTGTTACACACATTGGGTGTTAGCCTTGCTCCCCGGCATAAATATCTTCTTCTTCTTTTATCGGATAGCCAAAGAAAGGATGCTGAGAATAAAAATTCTAAATTATAATTCATGCGGAGATTTTTGAAACCAACTGACATTACCAAGGATTCTATGGCAACTCATTCAGGGACACAGAGCACATGCTGGGCATAAAAAGCACATAACACCTAACAAAAGAGAGATGCTTCCTTATTTCCTTGACACTACACTCCCAGAGTCCGAGTTTAGCAGTACAGTAAGGCTGTTGCACTTGGGTTCTCTGGGGCAGCCAGAGATCAGAACTAATAAGCCAGGAAGGGACGTCATAGCTTATCCTGTTCCAGAATGCATGTGCAGTGCCTCCAATACTGCCTTGTCAAGCTAGTGAGATTGATTAGCTAGGTTCTTATTAATATACACGGATGCTCCTGGACTTCCACACCCAATTTTTGGAGACACCATCCCCATGAAATTTTGCTCTCTACAACCAGCCTTGAAGATGAGTATCTTTGATGTCGCTTTTGGTTGCCACGCCGACAGATGTTGATGAGTTGAGTTGATGTTAATAGTTATAAGTTATTCTCCGTACACGTTTATGTGTATAATTTGTCATAGGGGAGGGACAGATTCAGTTGATTCTTTGGGTACACGGTTGATTCTTTCTCAGATGCCATTTGTATACCCCTTTTCTTGTAATGCCTCTGTATATACATTGCAAAACGATATAACAGTGAATGGTGTTTCTTCATGAATGCTTCATTGGGATTTGTCCATAGTTCTTTAAGCACCAGTCAGGTCATCAAGGAGGCTTTGCTCAGCGGAGTAGAGATGCAGAGAGGAAAGTAAATGCCTGCCGAGCCGACCATAAATATCAAATTGTTGGGGGCCGAGTTCTAAACTCACTCGTCTCACTCGTTCAGAATTTGAGTCACGCACAAGCAAGCCTCATTTTTATTCATTTTTTTATTTTAAATCATATTTATGTTTTAAGAGCTAAGTATATTATATTTATTTTTAAATTATATATATGTATTCTTATTAATGAAAAGAAAACTCAATACGGGCTTTTGTTTAAAAGTATGTGATGTAAGCAATCAAATACAAAAAATAAAAATAAAAAATAAAAAATCAAGTTATTATAACGTATTTTCTTATTTTATTATAATTTATATGAATTAATCAAAATTTATATCTACAATATACAATTTTTATATAATTTTTTTATTATTCATTGATAAAATTAAAATTTGTTTATAATATAAATCGAAGATAACACAACATCATGTCTAGTTATCAACAAAATGGTCGTACAATTCTGATGAAATGAAATGGTGGTACAATTCTTAGAATGATATGTTCATTAACGATTATCATCATTTTGGTATAAAATTTATTTTATTTTTTATATTTTTAGTAAGGCTTAATGTTATGTGGAGCTTTTAGTTGAGTGGGAACAGATTGGTCGAGCCAAGGCAAAACAAAGTGCAACGAAGCTGAAATATCCGCTAGCTACTTCTTACGCGTCCACGTGTAGGACTTCAATTGGCTCCTCTAAGCTGATATCCTTTTGCCGCCAGTCCGCCGAATGCCCATTTTTGCTACCTATTAGATTCCCTGCGGTTGGATCAACGGGGAGAAGAAGAGACAGCAGGTGTGGGAACTGCAGTGGCAGGAGTTGCAGGGCTTGGCTTCTCCCCACCTTTCACTTGTCGACGTTATATTTCCCTTCAATCTCCTCCGTCTCCTACATTGATTACTCTTTCGAAAAAGCTATACTGCTCCTCCAACTGACACTGATGAAAATTTATGTTTTCTCAAGAACTTTTCAATTGGGTAGCTGCTATTTATTGTGAAGTGGTCAATCTTAGCTAGTCTTTGCTTTTAAGGCATCAAAAAGAGTGTCTTTGTTGGTCGTCGGGCCAATTTGTTTTGAACTTCAAGTTCTGCGGATAAAGAGACTTTTATTGCATCATTTACGTGGGATTAGAAGTTAAGATTGTGTTTCTGTTGAATTTTAGAACTATGTCAGGGAGATTACCGGACAGAGGTGTCAACCCTCTTCACTCAACACTATCTCGTAGAAGGAACGTTGAGTGTTAGAGCAGAAGTGGATTTTGTGAATTGGGAGGAGGCTAAAAGGCTTTTTCGGAGGCCGGTTTTGTTATCTTGGATGTGCGGACAGAACCCAATTTGAGAGATCTGATATAAAGTCATGCAACCATTTGCCTCTCTTCATTGAAACAAGGATAATGATCTTGGTATGCTTCCCATTTAATTCCTCTTTGTAATGTTGTTCTCTGAAGCCCCTTTGTAATGTAATCTTTCTTTTGTTTGAGAATGTACGTAGGCACAATTATGAAGAGATCTGTTCACAACAACTTCTCCGGTCTGTTCTTTGGATTGCTATTCACCGAACAAAATCCTGACTTTGTTAAGTCTGTCAAAGAGGAAATCTCCCCTGAAAAGCAAGCTTTTAGTTGTCTGCCAGGAAGGATTGAGGTGATTCATTTTCTGCTCTTTTCGTGTGTATATGTTCCCCCAAATTTCTGTCAGCGATCAGGACCGTGCTGCCAATACGCTTGAAGAAGAAGGGTTCCAAAATATAGCATGCATTACCTCAGGACTTCAATCGGTGAAACCTGGTATTTCTTGAAAACTAGTTTACGGAGTCCTTGTTATGACCAACATTTAATTTGTTTGAGCGGAAAACAAACCAATCCTGCAATATCGCAGGCACATTTGATTCCGAAGGTTGTAGCCAACTCCAAGATGCCAGAAAGGCTGGACTAGTAACTATTCAAGGCAACATCTCGGCCGTGCTGGGAACAATACTCGTATGTAAGTCTGTAATTCCTTCACATGGTAGAAGCATAGTTACTTCTCAAAAAATGAAAATATAAAAATCACAAAGAGAAAACATTAATCATTTTACAATCAAAATACAAAAGGATTACATTTAACAAGAATTGCATTTTCCGTATGCATTTTAGTTTCCAATGTATATTGATCTATTGATTACCTGACAATATATTTATTGGACAGGTGCATACCTCTTCATCACATTTTCCCCTGAACAAGCAGAGAAGCTACTCAAGTTGATCCCAGCAAGTTAGCAGCCGAAAGCTGTCTCCTCCAATTGAGCTGTTAGTAAAAACGAGCGATTTGCCGGCTTTGGTGATTTGAATGGCTTGCAAACATCAATTATCTGCTTTAAGTGGAGCTTCCCTAATGTGCTGCCATCTCTACGGATAAATTAAAGGGCTTCAATTACTCGTGATTGTTTTAGGTTCTCATAGAATGTAGAGGAACCACCTGCAGGGAATGGCCTCCGCTTCTGACCAGAAGCCTGTAACTGCCATTTTTTGGCTAAGTGAGCAAGCTTATTTTTACATCTTGAGAAAGTTTAAATCAGTCCGGAAAATATGATGGTCCTTCAATAAACATGAAACAATTCATGGAGAATCTTTTATCGAAAGGCCTCCAAACATTTTTAAAAGACCATAAGATCCCTCGATGACAATTGGTAAATACTAGTAGAATTGATCAAGGAAACCAATCAGATGCAGCAGAGAGGCTCCAAAACTGCTGGGTTTTCCAATCAGTAACGTCAGAGTTACCAAACCATTGGGACAAATAGTTGTAAATGTACATAATCAAAATTTATATTTGATTGAAAAACGAACATAATTTCTGAAAGTTATTCTGATAATTATCGGATAATATGTCAACAAAACTTGCATTCCTTCACAAAGTTTCAGTCTCAGCGGCTGTGAAGGATGTGCTACAACTTACAAGCCTAAAAAAGCATCAAATTCTCCTTGCCAATGTCTGAACAACTTGGATGTGTGCATAAAAATAGTGGTTTGGATAGAAAGATGGTGTGAACAGTACTACTTAAAAGAAGGGCTCAAGCAACAATGTGATGCGGCCCAATGTGAAGATCAGAACGATGCCATGCAGCTCTAAACGCCCGTTTCCGGCGAGCATTCATTCATTGAGAAGGATTATTTGGGGTTCATCCATTTGGAGAGCAGGTATGCACGACTAATGTAAAAATAAGAATCAATTGATTTCTTAAAAACATAGAATTTGGCTTATTCAAACCGATTCATAACTAAGTCATGGTGATTTTCAAATTGAAAAAATTAATACAACATAATTTAAATGTAATTAACCAATTAGTTTAACGAACTGTGAAATTAAAAAAATGATGCTTAGACAAACTGCTAGTGATTATACAACGAAATTGGTTAATATAATCTCGAACATAAGAGCAACAACATACCCACAATGTCAATTTACACACGTGTCCAAAAATTATTAATCTGCGGCTATGCCAGGAGGGGTCAGCAAGGTGAAAAGGCACGAAGATGGCTCACTTTACAACCTCCGAGAACGAGGAGAAGAGAAGCAAGATCACATACTTTACACATTTTAATCGCCTTGTAAGCAGTAAAGCTGACGGATATTTCCAGAAGCTGCCCGATAGCAAACACAAGTCACTAATATACAACAGTTAAAAGAAGAAAAGACTTAGTATCGTTTATTTCTACTACTACATGTACAATCAGTTAGTATTGAATTTGCTGACTAAGACAGTTTACGTTGTTGATTACATCAGCTTAACTTGACGCATAAATACTTTTCTTCAATCAATGAAAGACAGCTGCACATTTCATTTTAGAATATACCACTGCGTTTTATAACAAGTCATGCAACCTAGCTCTAAATATCTTTTATATATATTATTACTTTTATTCTGTTCCCTCATCTAACATATAATGTTTGAACAACAAATATAATTTGCTTTATACAGCCAAAAAGAATTATTTTTGTAAAATAAGTAGAAACAAACTATTACCATATAGCCAATCCTTGAAACAAACATGAAGCGCAGTCGCTAACTCCCTTTTTCTGGTATCCTCAAGTTGTGCATCCCTGATGGCTTGTTTTAGATCAGTTAGAACTTGATTCTGAGAAAAGGTAACATAACACTTCACTCCATGAGAAGGCATAATCGAAACATTAACATAACCAGGCATGAAGAAGAAAGTCAAGAATGTAGCATTGTAGAACTAATGAAAATGCCACTTATTCTCATTAATGAGAACAAACCTCACCAACAAACCTAAGCAACACCTCATTTGAAATATTCATCAAATACGTTTTTATCAGAATTCCAGATATCAGAGACGACACCTCTATTGAATCATACAAAAGTATTTTCAAAGTATAATGTCCACACAGAGCGCCATTTTATTTACAGACTCATGGAGAATATCAGCCTAGTTACTCAACGGTACCATACCAACACTAAAGCCCTCAAGATTGTCAACATCATTGTTCTTAAATAATGTGAATAAGTGTTTTGGAGTCTCTCGAGAAAACCAGACAATAAGCCTTGAAAAAAAATAATGGTACCTATTGGCATAAACAGTCTTCAGATTTAAAAATAAGCATAATAAACAAAAAACATTAAAAGACATTATCCATTACAGGCAACCCTTGCATCCAAAGATAATGGGAGGCAAATCAGAAGTTAACTTCCCTTGGTTGGCCTTGAAAAAAGGCACATGAAAACCAAAGGGTGACTAAAATAGTTAAGGGTTTTACAAGCTCCTTCTTGTCTCCAGGAAAAGTGAACTTACATTTCTACTCTGAGATGCAAGATATGCCTCTGGCAAAATGAAAGGATTTTCTTTTGTCGACCCTGGAATTTCAGTTCCAATCCGATCAGGAATCTGCAAGCATAATGACAACAATGTAAGTAATCTTTTTTATAAATAAATTATGGTTTCTGTATAGCGCATATATTAAAAAATCAAGCAGTAAGAAAACAAAGAACTAGAGAAAAGCATAGCCACAGAATACAACAATAAATTATATTTGATTATAATTATTAATTGTGAACTTACAATAAAATTCATGAATTGGTCAGGGTCAACACATGCAGGAGACTCAGCTTGTACATCAGAAACACCAGCTGGATGTGATAATGAATCATGTGGGTCAACCATTCCCAATGTAAGTGGTTGATCCCATCTACTTAAACCAGCATCTACACCAACTTGTGCCATGTGCTCTCCTAGCTGAGAATAATAGGTATTATATGGTGCCACCTGATTCCAGGACAAAACAATCAAGCTTTTGCACAATCCAACCACATAACCATAACTTTTAATAAAATGACTTTTTTTAAAGCAAGCTTAAAATTCCATGGAAAAGATACTGTACGTCAATTTTGTTCACAACCTCCAAAATTTTAATGTAAAACATATAAGACTAGCAGGTTATTCTGACCTGCAAATTATGGTTGTCGCCAAGAATAAGGGGTCGTTGGTTAACCCCCAAATAAAACATACATTCACGACAATTGGCAATGCACATTCTCTTTGTGGCTGCAATTATCTGCACCCTTTCGCAGTGTTCTACTCTTGCGGACTAAACAAGAAAAAGGTGGGAAAGCAATATTCATTAGTGATTTAAAGGTTGAGTGCCTCATTATATTAGCAACTAAACTTTGCTAACTTTGCAGCTGGGACAAGGAAAAGCAGCTTAACACGCATGGCATAAATATGTATGTAAACGTATCATTTACAGACTCAAAACATTTCTCAAGATTTGAGATAGGAAATCATGATTGATCTTTCATTTAAAACACCCAATATCATGCACAATCACCAGGATCTCCAAGTGACCAAAAAATACCATTTTAGATGCCATCATTGAAAAATATTTCTTGAAGATGTATATAAAATTCAGTTAAAGAAATAATTAACAAGAGCGATAATTTTATAATTCAAGAGTGCGGAATTAGGAAACATACCTTTCCAACAGCTCCAAGAACAATGGTTGCATCGGAACATCCATAAATGGTAGCATATTTTAGTGGCGCTAGAATATAAATGACTGAATCGTGACAGTTTATAACCTAAAATAAGGGACAAATTTTCAGTAAATATTATAATATCACAAGGGTAACCATAAATTCAAATTTACAAGGGAAATAATGCATGGTACACAAACAATGAAAGCTTATAATAAGCAGAGCTTAAACATTTGTACCAAGAAAGAGAACATATGAACCAAAAGCTCATTGCATTCCCCATCCTATAGTGTGCCCAAAAACTTAACTCTATATTCGCCCTAAATTTTTACTAAAAAGACATGCAACAAATTGGAGGTTAACTCCATATTTGGCCCAAAACTTAAGACTTGAAATTGGCAATTATTAACTTCAACACCTACATAAAATTAACGTCTCCCAATTAAGAGACTAAAAATAATAACCACGTCCAGTATTACAAAAAACCCATTCATAAGGCCTTGGAAAAAAAATTCATAGGAAAAGAAAAGGTGATAAAATAGATGTTTCCCAGAAACACATCCTGCACAACATGGTAATGACAAGATGCAAGTTCGGTGTTGCCTTAACAAAATTTCTTGAATCAAAAATCCATTATACATGGAAATTGCATCCATCAAGAAAATGTATGTTAAGCTTCAAACAGGCTAGAGCAAGTGCCAAGTTAAAGAAAATTGTACTCTTTTTCAATGCCATACAAAGAAAACAAAAATATTTGATACAAAATACATAACAAATTAAATATGCTGATTATAGATGCTTGTGTAAGGTAAGAAAATTTAAAAATTACCTTTACAGAATTTCCATTTATGTCGCTTGCCTGTTTAAATAAAGAGGACTTAGAAATTCCTTCCACAAATGAGGCTTGAGCCTTATTTAGGTTTTTAGCCTGCACACTGGATGCATCAGCCATTGTCACATCTGCGTCAATGGTAGATGGTGGACCATTATCTTTGGCTGGAAATTTATCTGCAGTATGCTCCAACGAGGCAATAATATTTTGTAAAAGCCAGTCGTGCACATGAGCAGCAGGAACAGGAACAGCTGGCATGTCTGGATCAGAATTTGCAAAGAAAGGTGCAGCTTGACTCAATAAGACATCTTCAGATCCCTTTTCACCGCACTGAATAAGCAACCCCAAATGCTCAAAGCTTCCTAAAGTTAAAATCTACAAGTAGCAGCAAACAAGCAGATATTTAACAAATTTCAAAAGATACTTCACGAAGTGAAACAAAGCTTTTAAGAAAAAGGAAGGAAAGAAAGTATGCTTCCTTTTTGCATGATACTAATACAATCGCACTAAAATGATCTTGATAATAAGGATATCAATTCGAATCATAATAATAATAATTAAATAATGGAAACATACATCTCGGGGGAAAAAAGTCATCAAACAAGGAGCTAAAGAATATTTTGATATATATGACTTTATTAAATAGACTAAAAGTAGCCGCATTACAAACCAGAGACTCATCCCCGTCGCCTTCAGTAGGATCTGCCAGGAGAGCAAGCATGTTCCCCAGGTGTTTCTGCAAATAAGATAGCTGATGTGCTTCTTCATCAACTTGCGATGGCATAAATCGCCTGCTATTGCTTCGTGCAAGCTGCACACACCAACCAAAACATTACCATTTCATCAAGCTAAACCTCAAAAAAACCAACAGCAAGAACTTGCAAAGTGGCAATATTCATCTTTCCAAACGCGACATTTACATTTTAGAGTCAGTACACTGGAAGATACTATCCAACATAAACAACAACAATCGTATCCCAATTTCTCAATCAGGAAAGCAGTACCCAATTGCACAGTTGCAACATTATTTACAAGTATAAACTTAAATTCCTATACACTCCTCGTTTGAGCTTTTAAAAAATTCACAACAAATGACAAAGAGCATCTTTTTTTTCCCATCAAGTACCAAGCAGACATAATATCATTTAACACCCCCCTTCCCAAATCACTCTCACAATTGAAGACCAAGGAGCTAAAAAGAAAAATTACTGCCCTGAGTCAGTTAATTTCACATTTGCAAGTAAGAATATGAAACTCTTTTATCACAAGAATAAGCTCTAATCACTTTTTTCAGCAAGAAAAATTCACCAAAACACATCTCAAAGCGGATGCGATAATCAATTAGAACAGCTTAAAATACTTTACCTGTAACGGGGAAAGGGCAGACAGATACCCATCAAAGCCGACGTCGTCGGCCAAACGTCAGCGACAGCCGCCGAATCCTTGTGAGGCTTCGGCACCAGCCTTTTGTAAGACTGCACATAGAGAAACAAGATCAGATCGTCGACGTGCACGCCGCCATTAAGAAAATTCACCGCCTCCGAGGGGAGGACCGCGGACAGGGTGTCGACGACGAGCCGGGCGTGATCGACGCCAATCCCGAGCGCCCCAGAAAGGAGCTCGGGGTCGACGAAGGGCGGGGATGGGGAGGCGGCGAGGAGGCGCTCCTTGAGCGGGGCGAGGGTGGCGGCGCCGTCGGAGAAGATCAGCTTGGAGATCGGGAGCAGGCCGTACTCGAAGGTCTCGCGCCGCGGTCGGAGGAGGACCGGCGTCGGAGACGGCTGCTCCGCCGGCGGCGGCGCCGGCTGGTCGTCGTCGGCTATCATCGGAGGAGAGTGTGTGTGCGCGATGGAGTCGGATCTCTCCGACGATTGCGGGCGAAATTTGGATCAAATCTCAATGACTGATACCTGATTTGTGGGCCGACATAAACTGGGCTTTTCAGGTTTAGCCACAATGGGCCTCAATTAGTCCTCGGTTTCCATTTCAATCCTCTATTTTCTCCTCTGGGAAAGGTAACAGGAATTCTTTTGCTGGCACATGTAAAAAGAATTCAATCATTCTCATTCTCCATGTAATCACTATTCGGATATGAAAAAAGATTTGTGTTGTTCAACTTGAAGTTGGTAATGATAAAAGTTTGCGGATCCTCAAGTTTGATTAATTTGCAGTATTTTGAAGAAAAAAGCAAATATATTCACATAATTAGGAAAGGAAGTAGATGAAATTATAATTGCAAAAATCAGAATTGGAATTGAAATCGGTTTTTGAATGAGTCACTGAATCGAATCAAATAGGTTTAAATCTATCAAGAATCGGTTCAGTTGAATCAGTCTAAATCGGTCTAATCGGTCATATATAATAATTTGACAATTCATAACATAAATATATAAAAATTAGGTATTGATTTCATTCTGATATTATTTTGTATATTATATTTTATGATATTTTTTGGATTTTTTAAAAATTATTTAAAATTAATTACTATTTTTTACTCTAGTCTGAGTCGAGTCAACTTTTAATTTCGAGAATGCCACCCTCGACCCCGCTCCTTCACCCCTGCCACAGCCACTGGCAACCTGCCCTGCTAGCCCCGCCCTGCCCTACCCTCCCCGTTAGCCCTGCCCCACCTGGCCTCCCCTACTGGCCCCGCCTAGTCCAGCCTCCCCCTCGCCTACCCCGCCCCGCCCTGCCTCCCCATGTTGGCCCTACCTGGCCCTGCCTAGTCCCCCTCCTCAAGCCTCTGCCCCACCCTACCACCCCCTTCCTGTTGCCCCAACCCATCCCCCGCCGGCCCCGCCCCGTCCTTCCTCCTTGCGCTCTCTGCCCCGCCCCCCACCCCCTCCCGTAGGCCCCTACCGTCCCACGTGCATGGGCGGCAAAAAACCAATGGAGGGAGGGCAGAGGCAAAGGGTAATGACGGAGGGAGTGGTGGAGGCCGACAACCGGGGGATAGGGGGGCGACGACGGAGGGAGAGCCAGAGGTATTTCTGTTATTATAAATATTTAATTTTTATTTTGCTTATACGTAAATAATTTATTTAATATAAAACCAAGGATATTTTAATAATTTACCCCAAAACCGATTCCATACCCGATTCGATGCCAATTTTCAATCGGATCACGCTCGATTCGATTTAAATCGGCTAATTCCGAATAGAATCGACTAATTTTTCCATCTATGGATGAAACAAAAATAACAGGTGTGCCCCGACTGTCCCACGTGCATGGGCAACGACAAACCAACAGAGGGAGGGCAGAGGCAAAGAGTAATGGCGAAGGGAGTGGTGGAGGTAGACGTCCGGAGGGAAGGGGGGCAGCGGAGAAGGAAAAGTAAAGGGTATTTTTGTTATTATAAATATTTAATTTTTATTTTGCCCATACATAAATAATTTATTTAATATAAAATTAAGGATATTTTAATAATTTATCCCAAAACTGATTCCATACCCTATTGGATGCCAATTTTCAATGGTGTATACCCTAAGGAGTATACCATGGTGAGCTTTTATTTCAACGCATGATTTACATTAATAAAGTTTTTTGTGAAACATGTCATATTAAGAAGAGAGTTTCATATGAGGTGAAAAGTAATGTTTGAACGGTGGGGGTATTCACTAGTGACCTTATTAATAACAAATTAACACATGCACTCATGTATCAAAGACATTAATAATCAAACTAACACTGTGCACGACGGCAACCAAAAAACAAAAAAAAGTAATTAGCCATTTATAAAAGACATTAATATATAATCATCACGATCAAAAGTGGAGGCAGCCTATAGACAGCTCTGTCACTCCAGTAGCACCATAGGAAGTCCATCAAACAATCCATAAGCAGCCCATGGTATACAGTAAAGGCCCAATTTTGTCCCAACTGTAAGCCCAGCCCAATAACACAAACCGGCAAGAAACTAAAGCCCTCCCCTAAACCCTAACCCCTCCCAGCTCTGCCGTCGCCGCCTCCGCCTCCGCTCCACCGGCGTGCAGCCTCCCGACCTTGTAAAGTTTGCTCAATCACATTCTTCTCGATCCAAGTTCAGTTTTTCTTGATAAAAGATTTGATTTTTTGTTTTTTTCTTTTTTTTGTGTGGGTTTTTTTGGTTGATTGGAAGGTGATGGGTGCCAATGCCAGATTCCGAGCTTCGATGGGGAAGAAGAGGAAGCAGGCGGAGGACTCAATGCTGGATGACTCCGCTCCTTCTCGGCCCAAACGGACGCTGCTGGGGTGGAAGGAGAAGCCGGCGGATGGAGAGGAAAGATGCCGGGCGGTTCGATGCGGTTTCGGAATCGGGAGAAGGTGCTTGTTACATGCTCCCGGAGAATCGTTTATATAGGTATTTTTTGGTTTTTTTAATCGGCTATATCTGTTTGGAGTGGGTAGAAATTGTTGATGGTATGGTTTTTTTAATTTTTATAAATAGGTACCGGCATTTGATGCTGAACATTGTTTCTTTGCTACCTCACTGCAAGAGGACAATAAGATTGAGTCAAAACAGACTCAGTGGGAGATATTGAATGAGCTTGTGGAGCTCAGAGGCTGCTCTTCCTGCCTGTTCTTCGGGTACAATTTTTTTTCACAAAAAAAAATCTAATGTGGATGTGAACCTTCGTATTGCTTGTGGCTTTGGAATTAATTATGATGGGAAGAGTTAAGTCTTAAGGCGGTACAAGCTGAATTGAGGCTTGCTTAGTTAAACTATGTTCTGGGTTATATGTTAAGTGCGAAAGCTGCATGTTTTGAAGTTTTTCTTTCTTTTTCCGGTGCAGGAAGCAAAAGGATTTTTACCTTTGGATGGCAAAGTGTCCTAGTGGGCCATCTGTAAAATTCCTCGTGAAAGCTGGTAATAGGCGCATTTCTGAACGAAATTGTTATGCATTTTTTTTGCTGGAGCTTTTGATTTTGCTTCTTCTTTTTTAACATTGGTGTCAATTTCTACATCAAAAGCCTTTTTTTCTCAATTACCTGTCTTGTGGTTGATAGTTTTATTTTCTTTTTATCATTTGCAGTGCATACAATGGAAGAATTAAAGCTGATAGGCAATCATCTCAAAGGATCGCGTCCAATTATAACATTTTCCACCAATTTTGATAAGGATCCTCGGTGGATGATTTTGAAAGTTTTGATTATGCAGGTAATCTTATGTTCTTTGTTGACCGAAAAGAATATTTTTTCTAACTTCCAATTGGATTTAGTCTAGTATATCATGTTCTATGCAGATATTTGGTACACCAAAGGACCATAGGAGAGCAAAACCATATCATGATCATGTCTTTGTGCTCTCAATTGTTGATGATCATGTTTGGTTTCGGAATTACCAGGTAAATTATCAGGTCATGCTTTTTTACGTTCTGGTTGGGCAGTTTCTACTCACATTTAATTTTTCTTTTGGTTACACTGTTGTCTTTATGAAGTTAATGAGATGGATACCTTGCTGGCAATATATTTTGGGGGATGAATTTGCGAGTAACCTTGAGCTTATTAAGAAAATCATTTTTCTTAATGAAATTCTTTACTTGTGTGATAATCTTTAATAACTCATTTTCTCCCTCACAAGTTCCCTTCTCTGAAGATTTCCTGTTTTTCTTTTCTTTTTTTTTTGTACCATTTCTGCTCATCATACTTATTTTTAACATTCCTTGCATAGTCTATGTTATTGTCTTACAATATGCCTACGTGAGTTTTAAATGCTTACATTTACAGATATCTGTCCCCCATAATGAATCGGACAAAATAGAGTGTGGAGGGTTGGAGAAAATAACCCTTGTGGAGGTTGATAACATAATCTAAGATTTATGGTTTTTGCTAGGTTAAATGTATTAGTTGCTCATAAGTTTTGTCACCAACACAGGTTGGTCCAAGGTTCTGTCTACAACCGATCAAAATATTTGGTGGCAGTTTTGGCGGCCAACATTATATGAAAGTCCATTCTTTGTGTCTCCAACCCAGGTATGATATTGCTATGAAATCGCAAAATAGTTGACTAAGAACTGCTTATAATGGATTAGTGGATATAAATAATGCAGTTTGAGTATTACATATTTTGTTGGGAATTGGAAGTCGTTTTTCTTCTTTCTGGCCACTGAAAAGCTATCAGTAGAGGGGAATCTGGATTGTTAATATATTTTGTTTTGCTACAGTAATTGCTTAATGCAATGATGACAATGTGATTCCCAGCTCATTATGAGATCTTCAAGATGTAGATCAGGGAAAAGGCTATTTCACATTCATGTCTGAGCATGTCCTTGTTGATTTTTTTTGTGATACTTCACATATTGGTGACTGGCATTATATCTCCATTAGTTTTCTTTCTGCGTCTTGAGGTCCTTTTGCACTGCTGATGCTCATATTTGGTGTAGGGTTGGTCTCAACTTTGTATTGAGCCATGGTGTGGTTTCCGATGTTTTAGTGATTTTCACAATGTGGAACCATGAAAGAAACTCCTTGACTTTGGTGGCTTATTGTAGCTGATTGGTATGCATTTGCCATCTCAGGTTCGAGCATAAGAGAAGAAACAAAAGCTGGGTAGTATGCGAAGAAAGTCAAAGCCAGAGACAAAGAAAAATGCATGAATTATCAAATCAATTCGATGAGTTTGCTGAATTGTGGAAATCTTGAAAAGTTATATTACAAGTTTCAATGCATGCCAGTGCAAGGAGCGTGGTCAGTATTTCGCTTGCGTCTTTAACCCCCTCTATTCAGTGAGCCAAATGGCAATGCAGTATACTGCTCGGCTCCAAACATAATTTGAGGCGTGCCAGAGAGTCATTTATGTTCCCGGCAAACTGAATTTGTTTAAATAGCAAACTAGCTACTGCAAAACCATGGAATATATACTTTATTGACCGAACCATGGTATATCTACGAATGCGCGGTGGCGATGAATAATTGTAAATGGCTATATATTTGTCTTTTGGCAATAGCCAGTTGAGTGTAATTTTTGTGTCCCAAACAGTTTTGGCAATCTCCTGTAAGAAATTTGGGGTAGGTTTTACACACTCTATTTTTGGTAGTATATGCTATCAATTAAACTTTATTGCCGATGAGCATTTGGCAAAGTGGAATGCATCTGAGAATGAGATAATGCAACGGGGGGTCGTGATTTAGCAAGAATTATCTGCTAATCGTGGGGTGAATTATGTTGCGTGCCTTCAAAACTTATAATTGTAAACAAATAAGGTTTTAATTATTGTGATCGTATCAAGAACTTTTAGCCGAGACAGATGAAGTACACCCATCACTTTTGGACTCGCCACCTTAAAAACACAACATTAGAACCAACCAAATGCAGGTGTCATTTCATTGATTTTATTCACGAAGTCTGCCCACAAGCAGTCTACTGTAGAATTCAACCCCTTGTCTTATAGACGGTGGGACTTTCACCCGATCCTTGTTCTATTATATGGCTAATTAAACGTTAAAACTATTAAAAAAAGAGAGATTTTTAGTCGTCTCATAAAAATGGTTGTCAAATGTGTTTTCTGATAACTAATAAATAAATAAATATTATAAATAGGCAGCCACATGCATTTATTTTCTGGAATTATGTGAGACGGGCGTGTAAACGGAGATTGTTTTTACCCACGGGCCACGCCGCAAATTGGTCATCGTCTCTTGTTAGAAATTTGTTTAGCGAGGTAGTGCATGTCCTCATGACTAACGTACGTGTGTACATGTTTTTTTAACTTGTTTTCAAAAGGTTTGAATTGTTACCACAACGGAAAATACAACAGAGCTGGGGTTCCTTGACATGGTGCACCAACCACATGGTTCTCGAAGGTACGATGCACAAAAGTTCCTGTAAGACAGCTAGTCATACATCTACGCATTCGTGAATATATCAATACAAAGAAGTTGCACCATTTTAAAACCACAAAGTTGACCTGATAATAGGCGAAATACTTGATTTTATGTATTTCTACCATAGTTGCATTGCTTTATAATTAGTCTACTAATTAAAATGTCAAGGACATTGACTAATAAAAAAATTATATAAGCAGCAAAAACTCCATTCCACCAACCGAAACAAATACAACTGTCGAGATTAGACACGGGCGAAAATCATCTACCTAATGCATGGGAATAAGATGAAAGTAGCCTATCAAAGGCATTTCTGGCCTTGAACCTCTTGGAACAATATTGACTTACAAATCGATCTTGCATGCAGCTTGATCAGACCTTTATATTAAGCACAATGTTATCACCCAGATCACTAGTTAGAAGAATAAAATACAGTCCATCCATTATTTATTAGCTAGGGGCTGATCTCCCCGTTGTTAACCTCATGGAATGGTCCAAAGAGTGCACTGTTTGAAGAGGGACACGGGAGACTGATTCAAACACTCGTCCAATGCTTTTCATCTTCTTTCACACGAAACCCATTTGCTCAAAGAAGAGGAAATGATCATCAAAGACTATAGACATGAGTCGCCTCTGTCCTCCCCATTTTTTCTTTGTCCTCTTTTTTCCACCTTGATCAGAACACAAATTATCGATCGGCATTGGAAAATCAGGGAAACAAAAAATGAGGCTTATAAGCTAATCTTGTCAGATAGAAGAGAATGATCTAATCCAGGAAGAGAAGAGAAGGAAACAACAACATCGCATATGTAGATCACGAGATGTATATAAGTCTAGACTACGCCTATTCAACATGCATCTCCTATAAAGAGTCGGGGGATAATTTTGGTGACCCCGTTCAATATGTGGAATGAAGATACAGAAAAGAAAGAAAAAAGAAGTAGAGTGCTTCGTTTCTTGCTCTTCTCTTTGGGATGTTTGTATTTTGTGGGTACTCTTGATTTCTCCAGATATATATGATCCGGCTGATTTGTGCTATTCCTGTCTTGGGCGTCCAAGCCATAGAGAGCTAAGAGCACGGAGCCTGTGGAAATACTCGGCAATGGCGAGGAAGCATCTTGCAGCCTGGCGTGTGGTTAGTATCTGATGAAGCCGGTGGAGGGTCTGCTGCCTCAAGCTGTCTGCCTGTAAGTATGAACTCTGATCCTTAGAACACTATCTCATTCATCTATATTTATCCAAGCAATTATAATTGCAACTTTTTTTTTTAATATATCATAACATCATTGATCATGATCAAAATGCATCACATAAATCATATTATTCTTGGGCAGACTATGCTTATTGACTAGTGTGTGAATGCAAATCAATGTCTTGGCGATGACGGGAAAGAAAATGATACTCTCTGTTTGAAATGACGTATAACCCTTAATTGACTGTTTGTAAGCCAGTCGTACATGATGGTAAAAATATAAAATCTGTACTTACAACAAATTATTGCAGAAACTTATAACTCGTGTGAAGAAAACAATATTGTTATACAATGCGTGCCGCCATCTTCAAAATTTCAATTAGTCAAGTAATATTATACAAAACAACGGAATCTCTTTACATGTAGCCTAAATTTGGTTGTAGCTCTTATATTGAAGGGGAGGAAAATGTGTGTTTTTGCTCGTATATATGCTAGCTCATGTTAACTAAAAAAAGTAATTAATCAAGGGAAGTAGATAGACTTTTTGTATGCACTTTCACATGGAATGGATGAGCCAGGTTTGAACTAGTTGGTAAAGTTGGTGGCAGTATACGTACTGTGCATGATTCTTCTAATTTTTAATGTCGTGGTTTAACTTGACTTGTTATGTACACAATCTATTTGGTTAATCGGCATACTAATTTGTCTATAAGTCAAAGTTGCTCACCACCTGTACTTAGGATCCAAGGTAAATAAAAGCTTCTATAATTGCATTAACAAGATAAAATGATTTAACATAACATGTAACATGGACGATGAGTCCTCGGATGAGAAAGGGATGGCAATGTGTGGGCAATTAAAGATGGACAATGGGCAGTGCTATATATGGACAAACGGGTTTGGGCTAGAAAGAAACTTGGTCCAACTTCTCTTTTGAGGTTTCCTAGCTAGTGAATTCAAGCTAGGAAATTTTAATAAGCATTTTAATTATTATATTTAGCATTATATATAACTTTACACCTTGTTCTAGCTCTTCTAATAGCTGAATGACTATGTTTACATACCATGCGTTGCAGCAAAAATTACATAACTAGCTAGTTAAGTTTTTCGAGG